>NDGM011229508.1:10417-30389 GCA_002564305.1 Octomys mimax | reverse complement strand
CAGATCACTATGAGTCCAATCTAGTAGTGAGACCCTGAACAACCTGTAGACCCTTCCCTAAAACACACACACACACAAAAGTTGTAAAACAGGAGCAAAAGGTAATTTAAACCATTGTTACTTACTCTCCCTTAGTTAGAAGAAATTGGCCACAATAGGCATATCAACTCATTAAAAATGTTCAATTTCCCTCTCCCTGGTGACATTACCTAGTAATGAAAATCTGCATCTAATAGGGTATTCATGTCACACACACACACACACACACACACACACACACACACACAGGTTTGAGAAATATTGGTGAGACTATTAAACCTGTTATATCAACTTCATTGAACTAAGAAATGAGGTCCTACTCCTGCGAGTGTCTGCTGCTGTCTCATGGAACTGTGGCTTTGGTAGCTCTGACTATGCTTCTCTGACACTGTCCTCCAGCTCTACTTTCCAGCCACCAAGAATTAAGCAGCTTTTCTCCACCACACTTTTCCAGCTCAAAGTACCTGCATTGGAACATGCTGATTCTATGCTGAACCTACTGAAATTGGGAGGTACACGAATGTTTGGTTACTGCTGGGAATTGCATCTCAGTGAAAGGAAAATGAAAATAAAACTGATAAGTGATTAGATGAGTAAAGACAATGGAGATGTTACCATATTAAAAAATAAAAAAATTGACTTGGCAGTGGCAAAATGTTTAAGTTGCTCAGTGACATATTCAACAGCTCGAATGAACATGGGTTAACATGATTTTTAAAAATTAAAACTAAACATTAGTGAAATGAGTTAAAAAGCAATTTGGCAATCTGGTTATCAAGAAAAAGAAAGATAAACTAGAAAAGAACCAACTTTCTTCCTTGCCCAGCGTGTTGAACTATATTCAACCCAGATCCCTGTAGTTGGTCTCTGGACGCTTTCTACTCCATTTCTCTTGTAATATACATTGCAAAGTTCCCCTCTTCTCTAATCTAAACCTATAGGTATATCTGAGTCCTGATGGTTTGGCAGGAGAAAACCTCATTTTGGCTTTCCTTATTAGGGCTCAACAGAGAGGGGCATGCTAAACACTGTTTTCTTGTTGTTCCCTTGATTAGTCCTAATAAAAAGTGAAACTTCACCTATATTGAGAGTGACTTCAGATGGAAATGAGACTATTACTCTAGACAGCAGGGGTCTGGAGGCCATGCTGCTCCAGGTAAATTCTTCCGTCATTATGCAGAATCAGTCCACATTACGGTTTTCTGTCACTTTGCCTGACATTACCTGTGAGAGGAGAAAGAGAGGCACCCATGCCTTGATAAACCATACTCACTTTGTCACAGATAATTTCCAGTCACTCAGCTTATACATAGAAGCTGTATAATTTTTGACAGAAGGGGAAAATGGAGCAGCGCTGTCTGGAGTGGATGTCAAAGTGAATGTCAGAAAATGCCAACTGCCCTTGCAGGTTGTGGCATTTGTAATGGAAAAGAGGTACTTCTGTGTTAAATTATATACCATTCTAAGATATGTAGAATTTTCCATATTGTAAATTTTTGCCTTTTCTATGGTAATAAGTTCATGGTCATGGTGAAAGGATCTGTGGTACTGGTATTAATGTGTTCAGTGGAAGTGAAAAGCGTGTGGGCCCCTACAAAGACCCTTGGCCAATAACAAAGATCACCACCCTAAATCTCACCTCATGAGAAAGAAGACTGTAAATTGAGATTGAAGTACCACAAAGGCATCCCAATAATTTTCAAATCTCAAGAAAGCTGGGTTTGAAGAATCCAATTTTACATTTAAATCTAGTTAATACATTAAATCTTGTTACTTATATAGTAGTAAAGTCTGGACAAAAATAAATACTATGGCAATAATGACACCAAGTAAGTACCTTCACTAAGTGTTCTATTACAAAACTTTTAAGAATTTGACATGTTAAATGCAAATTATCTTATCAATGAAAACTAAGAAAGAGATTTGGAGTTTTGTAGCCAATGCAATGTCCTTTGAAAAAATGTTGACCTAGTAATGTACTTAATTCTGACAATCATTTTCAGAATATAAATCACTTTCTGAATCTTTTGCTACATTCTGAATTTGAGGATTCAAGTACCAAAAAATATTAAAAGACAAATTTAATGTTCAGAAATAGATATCGTTTTAAGGTGTGATGCAACATGAAAAACTTTAGAAAAGTCAAACACTGAGATGGAGAGACAGCTCAGTGGACTAAGTGCCTGCTTAAGCAAGCTCAGTGACCAGAGTTTGATCCTCAGTACCCAATCCTGCACTGGCTCCACCTCCCCAGGAACAATGGACTGGCCACCAAGATTGGGCATGGTGGCTCACACCAGTAATCCCAGAGCTGGGGAGGTTGAAACAGGAGGATCCCTACAAGTATGTGCTGGCTAGTGAGACCTTGTACCAAATACATAAAAATAAAAAGAAAAGAAAAACTAAACATTAGTATAAGGACATAAATAAAACTTTTTTTTTACAACATTCATAGTGAAAAACAGTTAATGTTTGCTAAAATGTATAAATACATAGCATATTATTTTACAAAACATTAGTACCTTTGTGAAAATGCTTCTGATCCTGTTCATATGATGCACATTCTATAATATACCAGTAAAAAATATTCTCCTACATTCAATGACATTCCACATTCAAATTACATTTAGATTACATTTAGAAATGAAACTTGAAAGATACTGAGATTGAAATAATTCCTTTTCCTTTAACTCAAGAATAAGGGAACATTTTTTCCCAAGGGGCTCTCCTCTTTATTCACTCTGTTCTTATTAGTTTTTTTGGTAAACACAGATCACAGACACAGCCTGGCGTATCTGCACACTACCGTCTGCTACTTCATTCACCAAAAAGAGTTTATGGTTTAAACCTGAAATGTAGTTTTAAATGTATTATTTCTCTGTTCTTTTTCAATAAGATACACAGAGGCAACAAAAGCCCTTTATTTTGTGTAGATACAAATAACTGTATAAAAATAAAGATGTTGGAAGAATTTATGAACTGTCCACTAAAGGAATTGTGGATTTTTAATCTCCATAGAGTTAAAAATGTTCCTGGAGGCTTATTTTAATGTTTTTAAACAAATACCTTCATATATATATATATATATATATATGATCAATACCAAATAATAAAAGTTTGATTGACAAAATTCACAACATTTCTCTTTTGGAGTTGTAGCCAAGGAGCAAAGTTAAAAATAAATGGAAAAGAATACTGGCAATGAAGTTTAAACAGCCAAATGTTCAGGTGAGTAACTACATCCACAAGTTTCTAAGCAAACAACTTCAAAGACTTAGTGCCTCAAGCTCATCACTCTATATGCATGGAAGATTGAAGTTTAAAATGTGCAAAATGGAATATGTTTAAAACTGTTAAACAATTTGATAGAAAATATTGTTATATAAATACATGTTTGATACACATGTACAATCATACATATTAGTCTATGAAAGATGCACTTCAATGTAGTTCAAAAGACACTTATCAAAGAACAAAATCGTTCTTCCAGAAACTGTGGAGGTCATCTTCTCTGCGTAAGAAACATAAACATATTTACCTACACGTAGGGAACTTAACAAAAACACACTGATTGATACTGACCTAAATGGTAGCTTTTTAAAAATCAGATATATAATTAAACTGTTTTTAAAAAGTGAAGAAAAAATACTCAAATGGGTTTTACATAAGAAGAAAGCTATTTAGTGCTGCATCTGTGACATACAGTTCCAACTCCCAAGAAGAGAAAATATCAAAACTTTATAAATCTCAGGACCAGCAAAGTAGCTCATCGGATTAAAGCATCTGCAAGCAGGCACAGTGGCTTGAGGTTTGTTCTCTGGGCCTACTGTGCTGGCCCAGGCCCCCGGGGTATGCTGAGATGGCAATTGAGACTGGACATGGTGGCGCATGCCTGTAATCCTAGCTCTTGGGAGGCTGTAAATAGGCGGATCACTACAAGTCCAATCTAGAAATGAGACCCTGAACACCCTGTAGACCCTATCCGAAAAATACAAAAAAAAAAAAAAAGAAAGAAAGAAAAAAAAAAAAAGAAAAAAACCCTATAAATCTCCTGTGGTGCAATGTAATTATGGCATCAAATTTAGAAAATAGACTCACAAAATGAAGAATGTGACAGTGAGTTCTCATAACAAATCCACTACTATATTTGTCATTTTCATGGTTTTCTTCCAGTTGAACATTGTTTCAACTGAAGGACTTTTCCTCCCATTTTAAAGCCTGCAGACATGGGATGGGACACACTGCATATGCACCCAATACAAACCAGGGGCCAAAAGTGCTTCGGTGAAGTACTGATGTAGTTGAGCTGCCAAAGCTCCCACTAAGATTCCTAAAGGCTTATTTATTTTTCTAAGTGTGGCTTTGGTGTTGCTGCTTCTAAAATGAGAGCTGCTTCCAAAACTTGCAGCTTGAAAGTTCTAAGCCATTTGATTGCAAGTCAGTGCCAGTAGTGAGCTGAATGTGTACTGAACCGAGCCCCAGGTCACAGAAATGTCCTAGGGCCTGTGACCAGATCTGGATGCCGAGTGACTGTGGTGGGTATTTCATGTGCATGTGATTGCTAAAGGTAGGTTTTTGAGGAACTCTGCCTGTCTTGCCTATTTTTTTTGCTTCTGACTTGGATCCAACTCTTCTGTAGCATCCTCCAACATTCCTCATAGTGAAGCTATTGTTTCTTATGTTGAGGAAACTTACATTTTACTATAGACCAAGGTTGTATAGCCAGAGCTATAGCTACCCACAGATTTTCTTTTCTTTACTTATCTCTTATTTTCTCATCTTTGTTTCTTTGTGTGTGTGTGTGTGTGTGTGTGTGTGTGTGTATTCAGCACAGGGCCTCACTATGCAGTTTGGACTTGTAGTGTTCCTCTTGTTTTTAGTTTCCCAATGCTGGGATTATAGGCATGTACTACTGGACCTGGTCTTGGTGGCTGGTTCAGCATACCTGGGGGCAGAGCTGATGAGTCATGTGGTCAGGAATCAAACCTGGGTCTCTGCATTTGCCTAAGCAGGTGCTTAGTCTGCTGAGCTACCTCAGCAGCCCTCACAGATTTTCTTCTCGCATGTGCATTGTAAGGGATTTATGGGAACTGCTGCTTAATGTGGCAAAATGTTTGCTTTCCAGTTTTTTTCAATCTGCTCCCTATACTATTGAAGCTAGAGTAAAACTGTTCAGTTAAGATTATGAAGTAATTTTTGAAGCTATCTTTTTCATATTTGAAGTAATTGTAGAAATTATGGATTCTCAAGGTTAGATTTAATTTGTTTAATTTCTGAGAAATTCTTATTTCCAGTTGATCATGAGTAATTTTTTATCCACTGGTAGCAGTGGCAGAAACTGTTTTTAAATCTTAGTGTCATCTTATACTTTAAATATTGCTTGACATAATTTATGTCTTTTTTATTTTTTTATAAATTGCTCAAGACTTTCCATACCCTGACAAATGATTTAAGAAAGATTTTTGTCATTAATTGTTTTCTTCTACTCTGACTGTGTTTCTATTTTATCAGTCATTTTCTATTTTGAGCTACTGTAATCTATGCCACAGAGGTCTACATTGGACACAGTTCCAAAGCCATGGATTTCCAAACTTCTGTCCAATATTTGACATGGTTTTTTTTTGCAAGAGCCAACTGCCCCACCCGGCGAAACCTCTTTTTAAAGAAAAGGACAGTGATGAGATTGTAGTTGTTTTTATTGTTGTACCCAAATTATTTGGAATAAATCCATAGAAACTGCTCTAGTTGATGACAGAGTAGAAAGAACAGTGACTGGAAAGTAGCAAGACAGGATTTGTGCAGCATTTGCCACCAGCCTCCTGAGTCCTAAACTAGAGACTGTTATACTGGTAGATGTTGTGGTTGGCATTCCTAAAGGTAATGGATTGTATTTGCTCCTTGTAGAGTGATCTCAGTGGCGGGCTTTTAGATACCCAAACGGTCAATGTTTCATTACTACAAGGAGGCAAACACGGATATTAAGGTTACAGATGCAGAGCTCAAAATGAGCCCTTCACAGGGGCTCAAGCAGCCAAATAAGAGCCTGTCACGTGAGTATTGGTTCTGTGGAAAAGTCTTTAACAGGATAATAACTTGGAAAAGCTGTGGTAAGGACCACCCTAGTCCTGGTGTACTTATCTCCCAGTGTCTGTGGTGAGTGTCACTCCTGACGGATGCCTGTGGAATTTGGCTGGGCTCTGGAGCTGAAGCTTCCAGACAGCTCAAGGGATCTGAGACATTTACATGACTGAAATCTCAAACATCACCTGTTTCCAGACCTAATCTGCAGGATCTTCCAGCCTCAGCATACAGAATTACAACCTGGAGAACATTCTGACTTTATTTTGTATTGTGCTTTGTGGGTAAAAACTAACATGAGTATTTGCTAAATCTTAGTACTCTCATCTCCACAAGAGTAAGTTACCATTAGATGCAAGCAATGCTATTTGTTATTAGTTAGGTCTATAGTGTTTGGGTCAATGTAGTGATCTCCTAGTATATTCATTCTCTCTTGCCACAAAATGTCCTGAGGAAAGGTTTCTGGATGTTGAATAATTTTCTTCCTTTATTCCCTATGTATGTATAGCTTGAGTGAAGAAGACCTTTGGATAGTTTATGAAGAAGACCTTTGGATAGTCTTCATAGAAGACTATTCTAAAGGCTTAAAATTCACCTTTAGGTCATTATTAATTAATCTATTGTATCACTAATATTTTTCTCTCTTTACATTCCTCCTGCCATCCTTTAATATATTATCTTAACAAATGGCTATATCATTTGCTGTTTAGATTTATAATCAAGTATCATGTTCTGTAATTCTCCTTATGCAATTATATGTTGTAAAGTAATTAGAGCAGAGCTAATGTTAATCTTCTATAAAACAGAACGGAGCTAATTTTTAAAAAAAAATTAAATTTTATTTCATAGAATGATAACCACAATAAGCATTTCCATATCTGATTTCTTTTCTTTTTTGCTTTCAGTACTGGTAATTTTACTTAGGACCTCGTGCTTGACAGGCAGGTGCGTGTACCACTGAACTATATCCCCAGTTTCAGCATTTCCATATCTTTGGATATCTATTTTGCTAAATCATGACTGTC
The DNA here is from genome assembly GCA_002564305.1 of Octomys mimax. Classification (NCBI taxonomy): domain Eukaryota; kingdom Metazoa; phylum Chordata; class Mammalia; order Rodentia; family Octodontidae; genus Octomys; species Octomys mimax. Next base: position 23,247 of record NDGM011229508.1, on the reverse strand, counting down.
CAGAATACACTGACGATGTTTGTGTACATACTAACAGCTTTAAATTTTGGCAGAAAAATCGATTTTTAATGAATATTTATGCTTACAGCTTTGGTTTTGCATGCCAAATATTAGTGAGGTTTTGGGAATTTTTTTCTTTTTTCTTTTTGAAACTTTGGTTTTTTTCCTTCAGCAAAATGAGATGTAATATTTACCAGAATAAAGACTTCGAAAAATGAAATGAAATTAGGTAATGCATTTTTAAAGCTACACAGTTAAGTTGAATTCTATTAATGTTGAATCCCCTAGGATTCTGAAACTGAATCAGTCTTAAATTTTAGCAGTGTTTCTTGGTTATGAAGTATGGAATTATACTATGCTATTTACAGAGAAGTGTGTTTTTTTTTTAGTAAACATCTTCAAATTTTTAAAAAGAGATAGATTTCCCACTTGGCTGTTTCTTCTTTTCCTAATACAAATGTTTTCCATGAACTGGTATTTCTATGTTTCTTAGTTGTACAATGTGTGTTTCTCGGACTGGGAAACATTAATTGAAAAGAGTTTATCTCCAAGAGCTGTTGCATAATTTGTAATATATTGTTTTCATCCAGAACATGTTATATACTGTACTAAATTTTAGTGGAATTCATTTACATTAGCATGTATCTAATTAAAGTGTTGCTAGTTACAACAAAACAACAGAAAAGGATGAACTTTAATTAGCATAAAATAGCTTGTTTCACTTTAATACTATTGACCATGTACTGTATATTACATGTTCTGCTTCAAGTTCTAGACACACAAATATTGAAAAACAAATCTTTCTGTTCCAATGAAGCTTACACTGTAGTGTGGGAAAGATGGGGAAAACATCAGAAAAAATATCTCAAAGTCTTGGAAGAAGAACAAAGTTGGGCAACGAAAAATTTAACAGGTACAGTGGGGAGAGGCTGGTAGTTTATGTCAAAGCCAAAACTCTCTGTATGGAGAATGAATGAAAGTGAGGAAACAAGACAGTGATTGTCCATGAAGCTGATTCAGGTAATGAAGACAGCAAGCGCAGTTGTGCAGGGACCATGACATTGTGTGTGAGAACCGGAGCCAGGGAAAGGGATTTTTCAAGGGAAATGAGTGGAGGGTAGTAACATCTTATGCCTAACCAGCAGCAGAGCTCCATATCTTGCGGGGCCTAGTGAACCATGGATTGAGCTTTCAGTTTCAGTCCAGATGCCACAGGGAACTCTTGAAAAATGGCAGAGCAAAGTAACTGCATATGGCTTTTGTCATGTATGGGTAACTGAAGGGACAAATGCACCGAAAGAAAGACCAGTTAGGAGTTTGCTGGATTATTTCCAATGACCACTGATGTCAATTTATAGTAGGGATAGAGGGGAAGAGGTGTAAAATAAATTTGAAGGTATGTTTCAAGCTTAGATGGAAATGATTTTCTAATACAAGAGTGTACATGGGGTAAGAGAGAATGGAAAAAGTCTTTCTGAGTGTCTTGTTGATGGTGCATTGTAGGAATTTATAAGCTCAGTTAACATCAGAATGCAGATATAAGCTAGGATTTGAGTGTTGTTTAATCCATCTTCTGGCTCTGGTGTCTTGTTATCCTCATAGAATTATACTCTTTCCTCTGCATTCCCCTGCACAGTAGTGAAATGACTGCAGAAATTGCAAATGTCCCATCTGTACATCATACTATTCATAAGGGACACATTTTCTTCCATCATCAAATTAAAGTCATAATTTTTTCTCTGTTAGATCCAATTAGATTATCCATCTACATCTGAGCCAATCACAAGGGACAGGAGAATGCCAGCTGGTGAGAGGTTTCTAGAGTGGCTCAACTGTTACAGTGGTACCAATATTCTAAATTTGTCTTAAACAATATTTTTTCACATGAGCTACCCACTCAAACCTTTAAGTATTCTAGATCACTACGTAGAACAGTATAATGAGCAGTTTAATTTACAACCTTAAATATTGCATAGTTTATCTCAAATAAAAAAGTATGTATCACAGATAATAGGCAAAAAAGAGAAAAGAAGAAAGTTGTTGTAATTCAACTCAGTGTATCCAATGGTAAACCTTGACTTAGTATAATTGTCTTATGTGTTTTATATATTCTTTGTCCTACTAGCCTGGTTTTTAAGTTGCACATTTGATAATTAACTTTACGAGGCTTTATGACATAAATAAATAAATCTGATGCTGGAGAAAAGAGGGGTAGAGGGAAGGAGGGAAGGCAAAAGAGAAGCATTGAAATGCATTATGTACATGTACCGATCTTTTACAATGAGTGTAATCATTATGTACTGCAAATACATACTAATGAAAGTAAGAGAAGATCAGTCAGAATATTTGTAAATATCACAGCATCATAGAATTACGAATACTTCCTGCCATCTGTTTAATTGCAATAATGCTAACAACTGCCACATGAGTATGAGCCCTTCTTCTTCACCCCAACCCTCTTGTTCATGTTTTCCTTCATTTCAGTATCCCTTTCTTCTTGATGTGAGCTGTCCATAATACAGCTTTCTGTCTCATGCACAAGCTCTGACACCATCATAGTCTCTAAGAAAACTTCAGCATTCACTCTCTTCCACATTGTTCAGCTGTAAATTGAGTGCTCTGAAATCCAACCACATTTTCTGTATTACTGTTCTACCAGTCACCAACTACATCATATGTATCTTCTTCAATTTAGCTTTGAGACCCAATACTGAAAGGAAGGATCAGGATAAATATTACTTCTATATTCACATAGGGGAATATTTTCTTATCTTTGAATCAGTATTTAAAAATTATCAAAATAACAATCTGTTCTTTCATGAATAATTTGCTCATATTATAGATAAATATTTATTTTAATTAGTTGATACATTAGTACTGCAGTGTTCTGCTAATTACTTTTGGAAAATTTTTGCTATTTAGCAACTGAAAAGGGTCTATAGATTATTTCTAGATTAGAAGAGATTATTCCTAACTAAACACTTATGTAAAAGTATCCATGAAAATTTAGGAGCAAAAGGAAATTTAGCTATCTGAAGGGGTTTGATAGCTGAGTTTGGGAAAATAAAATAAACTGGACATTTGGACAGATGAAATGTAAATATTAATATAAATGTATTTGCAAGGAGTGCATGACAGCCATATAAAATACATGAGAACAAGAAAAGGGTCATTTAGTTGGATTTTAAGTAATGTTTTGAACTGTTGAAAGAAATGGGTGTTTGGAACTGGGCAAGATAGTAAAAACAGATGACAGGAGGTTAAAGGGAGAAATTTGCTAAGCAATAACAGGACTTTAGAAGAATGGACAGCTATTTTGTTGGTCATTTTTCTATTGTCAGGACAAGGTAAGTGCCAAATACAACTTAAAAGGGAACAGTTGTTGGTTCAGAGCTTCAGAGCTTTTAACATGACTGACTGTGGCTGGGGAGATAGCTCAGCAGTCTAAGTGCCTGCCTGGAAAGTGCAAGGTCTTAGGCTTGATCCCTAGTACCCACGTGGGTCTCAGCACCACAGGTACACCACGCCAGCCCCAGAGCTAGGCACAGTGGTGTATGCCTATGATCGCAGCACTGGGGAGGCTGAGACAGGAGAATCACAATGAGTCTGAGCTGTTTAGCAAGACCATGTACTAAATAAAAATAAATAAATAAAAAGAAGAAGAAGGAGAAGGAGAAAGAGAAGGAGAAGGAGGAGGAGGAGGAGAAGGAGGAGGAAGAGGAAAAGGAGGAAGAGGAGGAAGAGGAGGAGGAAGAAAAGGAGGAGGAGGAGGAGAAGGAGAAGAAGAAGGAGAAGGAGAGGCAGCAACAAACATGGCTGGTGGTTCAAAGACAGGACTATTTGAATGAACAGTGTGCCTCATACCATATGGAGCAGAGAGATAATAAAAGAGTCAGTTTAAAGAGGAACATAGCATAATCCCTAAGTTATAGTCCAAGATCCACATACAGAAGTGTGCTACATTATTCATCACAAGTCTATCAAGCTGACCATTAAGATTAAGCATCATGGGCCAGAGAAATAGCTCAGTGGCATAAGCATCTGCTCGGCAAGTGCAAGGTCCTGAATTCAGTCCCTGGTACTGTGTGCTCCAGAGCCTCAGAGGTACCATGCAGGCCCAGTTGGCATACACCTGTAAACTCAGTACTGGGAAGGCTGAGAGAGTAGGATCACTATGACTTCAAAGTGCTTAGCAAGACTGTGTACCAAGTAAATTAATTAATTAATTTAAAAAAGGTTAACCAGCACAAGTTCACTATCTCTCGACTTCATTAACATGTTTTATCTTTAATCATTCTTAGTGTTCCAGTAGCTATAATAATAAGGTTATAATTGGGTCTGGCATGATATAACTATAGTGTATACAACAACAACAACAACAAATTACTGATTTATTTCTCAAAGTGTTAATAGTTCCAGCATTGTTCAAAAGTCTCAATCCAAAGCCTCCTCTGAGACTTAAGATATGCTCCTAGGTGTCCATGCATGAAAATTACACAATAAGTTATATGCTCCTATAATACTGATCACAGGATAAACATTTCCATTCCAGAAAGAAGGGACAAGAGAATAGAAATCAATAGGAAGAAGGAAATATAATATCCAACAGAGAAAATATTAAATACTGCCCATATCTCTACGCCCAAATTGGACATAAGGTGCATTATATGATTTTAAAAGGGCGTGGGCCCCACAACTCTGTTATGGCATATGTCTACATGCTCTTTCAGAGTTTTGCCCCCTCTGTCTGCCATGAACTGTTTCTCCTCTGTGATGTCCATCTGCCAACATACTCTACCTTACAACCAGTTGACTATTAACTGAAACCTCCACAAAATATGAGCCAAAATATTATTCTTTTCCTCCTTCAACTTTGGGTGTCACATATGTCTCAGCAATGAGAAAAGTAACCAAGAAGGCCCTATGTCCTTAGAAGTTGCAGCCCATGGGATTTTTCTTCTGGGATAGTGAAGTTGCTTCTCTAGGCTTTCCTTATTGGATGTCCCAGTTTTCTGGCATCTCCAGATCCCTGGGGTCTCTGTTGTAGGCTTAGCCTCACTCCTACAGCTTCACACATCGTCCTTCCAGCAGTTCTTAGTGAGAATACTTGCTCATACCATGTTGTGTGGTTTTCCAGGCTTTTCTGAGAAATTGGGATAGAAGCCTCCCCTATCCCACAATTCTTGCATTGCCTTCTTCATGCCTGTAAACTTAGGCTTTCATGGATGTTGCTGAGATCATTAAAACCTACAGCAGAATCCAGGCCCCTTGTTCCATGACTGGAAAGGATTTTGTGTGCCTGTTTTGCTAAGCATGGCCAAATGTGCCTGGAGAACCAACTCCATGTGGGATGAGTCTTCTGCAGGGGTTGGTGGTAGGAGTTCTCAATTAGCAAAAACAGCACCTCAGATTAACTTCATTGGTATGATACTGACACCACACAAACCTGGGAGTTTGTGACTCAAATGAAATGTTTATTCTTTCATACTCTTAATCCTGAGATGGGTGATGATTTGGTGATTTCTTAGATGCCATGAAGGCATCTTACTTAATCCAGTGAAATGTATGTTATCTGTTTTTAATTACATTAATCTATTCAAAAACCACTCCCTCTTTGACTCCAAGTATTTACATGTTTCTCTTATGAGGAAACCAAGCTTTTCAAATATTTCAGTTCTTTTTTTTGCTCATGATTCTCAAGTGTGGACTATATAGCATGACTTCCTTTCAAAGAATAATGTAAGGAAAAGGTGTGTTTTTATAGGAGTAACTTGAGAAACAACACTGAATAAATACTGTTATCAAAGTCAATCTACCTTATGGAATGATACAATAAAAAATATATTTCATCTCTTTGGTCTTCCTCCTAAAAATCCATGAACACAGTCTAATTTTGGTTTAAAAAACCAGATAATTCTAATTGAGCCACTTTCCCATTTGATAAACGCTCCTCAAAACTGTCAAATTCATTAAAAACAAGCAAAGTGTGAGAAACTCTCCCAACCCTAAGGGACCTAGATCAAATGTGGTATTCTGGGTGGAATGTTGAAACATGAAAAGAATTAGAGATGTAGGAGCATAAGATACCTTTAAAAATTAATGGACCTTAGTTAATAAAATACATCAATGTTGTTTTCTCAGAATATTTCTAAGAATATAACACATTTATCACTATGGAATGATACCTAGGAGGTATACCTAGGAGGGGAATAGTTGGCTTGAATTGAACCTCTAATCCTAGCTTTTGAAGATGTTTTCACACTGATTCCACAGAGGTTATAGTAGTTTGAACTCCCACCAACAGTGGATATGGGTTCCAGCTTCCCACAGCCCCTCCAGGATTTGTTATTTGTTGACTTCTTGATGATAGCCATTCTTTCTGGATTGAGATGGAATCTCAGTGTCATTTTAATTTATATTTCTCAAATGTCTATGTTGAACATTTTTTCACATATTATTTGCTGTTTGTATTTTTTCATCTGAGAAGTGTACATTTATTTTAGATGCTCATCTTTTGATTGCTTCTTTGAAATTTGGGGGACTTATTTGTTTTAATTCTTTGTATGTTCTAGATAGAAGTACTGTGTGTGAGCGACAGTCAAGTAAAATATTTTCCCAATAAATGGGTTTTCTTTCTACTCCCTTGGTGATTTATATTTATGTGCAGAAACTTTTCAAAAAGATGAGCACACAGTTGTGGATACTTTGAAGTATTCCGCATGCAGTTTGGTATCACTCATGAATTTTCTACCTAAACATTTCTTTGTACTTTGTCCTCCAGTAGATTTAATGTATCTGCATTGATATTAAAATCTTTGATCCACTTTGACTTAATTTTGTACATGGTGATAGACTTTGATCTAATTTTAGTCTTCCACACATGGAAAGCCAGCTTTTCTAGCACCATTTATGAAAAGAGCCTATTTTCACTGTATAAATCTTTCTTCCAGCGAACATTTTTGTCCACTTTGTCAAAGATAAGGTGGAAGAATATATTTTTAATTGTATCTGCATCTTCTAATCTTTTCCATTGATTCTCAGGGTTTTTTTTTATAGTTTGTTTGTTTTTTGCTAGTACCATGCTGATTTTATCACAATAACTTTGCAGTATAATTTCAAGTAAGGGATTGTAATACCTCCTGCCATTCCTTTGTTGCCCAGGATTGCAATTGCTATCCTAGGTTTATTCTGGTTCCAGAAAAAAAACTTCTCTAGCTCTGTAAGGCATACTAATGGTATTTTAATCAGTATTGCTTTGAATCTATATAACAATGTCAGGAGTATGGCCTTTTTCACAATGTTGATTCTTGCTATCCACAAGCAAGAAATATCTTTTCATTTTATGAAATCCTCTTCAATCCTTTTTACAGAGTACTATAGTTTTCTCTGTATAAATGTTTTCTTTCTTCATGTGATTGATTCCTAAGTATGTCATTTTTGAATGTTATTGTGAAAGGTGTGGTTTTCCTAATTTATCTCTCAGCATACAGAAATGTTTGTACAGAAATGCCATTAATTTTTGAGTATTGGTTTTGTACCTTGTTATGCTACTGAATGTGATGACTAAATCTATAATTCTCTTGGTTTAACTTTGGAGGTCCTCTATGTATATTATCATGTTATCTACAAATAGTTATATAATTTTGCTTCTTTATTTCCAATCATTGTTCCTTTTATTTATCTCTCTTCTCTAATAACTCTGGGTAGTTTTCCCAGAAATTTACTGAATAGGAGTGGTGACAGTGGACCTTATTGTCTTCTTACTGATTCTATTATTTATTTATTTAATAATTGTTATTGTTTGTGTATAGGTGTCCCTCCCCCAAAGCCTCATGCAGTCATGGGGTGCCTTCTGGAGTTTGTGATTGATTATTGTGGGTGTGGAAGCTGTACCTCCCTGAGGCAGGCAATTTGCATTACAAGGTAAGGAGGAAAAAGAGGCCAGTTAGCTTTCTGAGCCACTACCACCCTTTGCTCTCTGTTCTTTGCCACCACCATGAAATGTTGCTCTCTTGCCATGTGTCATTTTGGCTTGCAGTCAGTAATGTATGGACTGAAACCTCCAGTAACTGTGAACTAAATAAACCTCTGCTTCCTTAATTTTGAATGTTGGATATTTGACCCAGCAATGAGGGAAGAGTAGCTCAAAAAGTATATATTTTTTGAGAGAGAGGGTCACTCCATACAGTTCAGGCTAGACTTGAGCTTACTTTTTAGACCAGGCTTTCTTCAACTTGAAATGATTCTCCTATCTCAGCCTCCCAAGTACTGCGATTGTAGGTGTGCACCATGTTACTGGTCAATTGTTCCTAATATTAAAATGAATTATTTCAATTTTTGTCCATTTAGTATGAAGCTGGCTGTTGGTTTGTCATTGCTGGCTTTTATGGGTTGAAATATATGACATATATTCCAATTTTCAATAGATTTCTTATTGTGAATGTGTGAGTTTGTCAAAAGCATTTGCTATATCAATTGATATGATCATGTGAATTTTGCCTTTGACTTTGTTGATGTGGTGTGTTACCTTTATTGATCTGTGCATATTGAACCATCTTTGCATTCCTGGGATGAATCCCACTTGTTCATGATGTATTGCACCCCAGATAGAATGGCTATCATCAAGGAGTCAGGTGATAACAAATTCTGGAGGAGCTAAGAGGAAAACAGAAACCTTCTTCACCACTGGTGGGAGTGAAGACTGGTACAACCACTATGGAAATCAGTGTGGAGACTCCTCAAAAAGCTAGAATTGGAAGTCTCACTCAATCCAGATATTCCTAGATATTTTTCCAGAAGAACTGAAAATGTCATACCACATAGGTATGTGTGCACCCACATTTATAGCAGCAGTATTTGTCATAGCTAAACATTGGAAGCACTGAAAATGTTCATCAACCAAAGAATGGATAAAAAAGATGTGGTATTTTTACACAATGGAGTATTACTTAGCTATAAAAAATGATGAATTTGAGGTTTTTATAGGTAGATTCTGGAGAACATATTCATAGGTGAAATAAGTCAGACCGGCAAGTACAAACATCATATTGTCTCTCTAGTGTAAAAACATGAACGGGTTAAAAATTTTGAAAGATATGATTTTAAAAAACCAAAAAAAAAAAAATCAGGGCCAGGAATATAGCTCAGCAGCATAAACACCAGCCTGGCAAGTACGAGATCAATCCTCAGTACCTAAAAACCAAGACAAAACAAAATAAAGCCAAAAAACCCCACATATAATACACTGAAATAAGATGATGAAAATTGTACAAGCTGGATACAGCTTCTAATGAAATTTTCTGAATGTACTACCTTCACAATTTTTCTTATACTCTAAAAACTGTTCTTTTAATAATTTCATTTAAATACAACTTAAATCCCTATCTTTAAACAAAACTAAAGAACAAAAAGTCACTGTCTCTTAAAATGTAAGTGAGAAGCTCTATGTCAATTCATTGCAATGACAGGATATGCAAAATATATTAATGCTGAAAGAGAACATAGTATACATAGCTCATTCCTCTAACCTAAACTAAATTTTTAAGAATCCAGAACAAACTCTGGCTGGATGTCAGTGCAGTAACAACTGTGGAATGTGAAAACATCTGGATGATCATTTTTACCTTATTATAATCTGCCTCTAACTATATTTGATTTTGAAGGATTTATGGCAAAATAGTATTAAATGGTCTCAAGATATATACACATCTAATATAATAAAATGGAAAATTTATAGTTCTCAAACAAAAAATACCTCTGTTTAAAACAGAAATTATAATATTTAATGGTGAAATCTAATCATTAATGATAAAAAAACACCTTTATACCTCAATTCTGTAGATATTTCATCCATTAGTGAAATCCTTTGAATGCCCTAAATAATTGAATGCTCAGAAGCCAACAACTCAAACTAAAGCTAGCAGTGTTGTTTTTACAGGTGCTTTGCCTCCTGAGAGTCTAAATTCTTACTGCTGTTGTCCATATCAATTATTCTGAAACTCTGTCTGTTTAGTATCTGCCAGTTTTTATAACAAAAGACTCTTTTTAAAAATTGCTTACATGACATTTACCAAATTGTTCTAAAAGTGAAATTCTATTTCCAACAAAATGAATCAATGATGAAGAAAAATGCTTACATGATTAAATATTAAGTCAGTTATATGAATCACTCAGATTCAAAAAATTGTGTCAGCTAAAATTTTTAGTAACACATGCTATCTACAAAAATTCTTTCAAAAGCAATTTTGTAAGGTCAGCATAATATAACACTATTCTCCAGATTTAGACTTTTATTTCTTTGTTTATACATGTGATCTGGCATATTTTAATTCATTTAAATCGTGAATCTAAAATAACAAGAATTATATTTCAAAAATACATTTATCAGATGACTTGCGTTGTTGGACATTTAGATGATATTTATAAAGGACAACAAAGAGAAGACTGATAATTATGAGAGACTTATGGAATATTCCTTAAGTAGAGATTCCTCAAACTGGTTTTGTGTTTAAAATTCACATGAATAAATGAAACCAACAAAGTTGTAGTGACTCAGTGATAGTCTTGCTTTGCATGTACAAGGTCCTGTGTACACATGCACACAAATAAAAAGTTGGCAAAAGCCTTTCATTTGCATATGGTTTTGCATTCATCCTAGATATGCAGCACAGCTGAGGGTCTACTTAATCTCTCCTAATATTTTTAAACTGCTTATAAGCAATAACTAAAATTATTCTTATCACCATCTTTAACATTTTAATAAATTTTTATTATTTCATTATTGAGTCAATGGGTAATGAATGAATATATATTTCAAATATTGAAAGTAATCTTGGTACAACAAGGTGAACTAACTTAATTTTATTTTATAAGTTGAAATTCAATGAGTCAATTCAAATATATGTACATAACATGCTTATAAATGAAAAAGAATATCATGCTTGATGGTAATTTCTTGTAAATTTCATTTAAATTATTAAGAAATTTAAACCCTATGGACATTAATTTTAATAATTGTCACACTCTTGTTTATTTGGTAGGAATTAGGAAAAATATTTTGATAATTTGCACCATTTAGTATTTTCTCTTTAAATATAAAACATAATATAATAATTTCAACCATATTTTATTTTAATTAAAATATTTTAAAATAATTTATTTATAGCATTATAGTTAGAAATAATAACTTAAATTTTTGTTTTTAATACATTATAATTTAATACATTTGTTTCAAGAACAAATCCTATTTAAAAATTCCTCAAACAATGTGATGATGTATTAAAAAATACCAATATTAATGCTTCAAAAATTTAGAGGAAAACAATAATAACAATAAATAAATATTTATTTAAAAATTGTGAGCACTTTGCCACAACTGTTTACTGCTGTGTAGCACTTTCTTAATTGTATCACGTAGTGCCCCAGACACTCTGCATTCATTATTTCAGTAACTCACAAACAAGTCCGTCTCACAGTTTTAATGAAGGTCATAGAGGGTAGGAGGTTCATGTAGAATAGCATGGAAATATTGTCAGCTTTTATGTTCAGTTATGAGCTGCACATAAGCCTAAGAATTTGAGATGAACACATAATGGATCAATCCAGGCATTCAAAGCAATCATTTTAATAAAGGTCAGATTTCTTTAGCAAATGTGTAACAGTTTATTGACTGCACAAATTAACATTGGTGAAGAAGTGGCTGTGATGTTGTTTAGGGGTTAAAACTGGGTTGAATTTTGCAAACAGGAGCAGCCAGAAGCAAAAGAAGATAATCAGCATGAGCTCTTCAAGTGCCTCTCATGAGAAATGCCCATAACATCTACCATTAGAATGCTGGATCCTGTATTTATTATGGACATGGGAGAATATATGCAAAAACTTTTTGGGCTATGGTCAGGGACCCTTTATGCTAAAAAGGCAGGAAGCACAGGTCAGAGAGGTGGCACAGCTGTTGAGCCTAAAACTTATACATAGTCATTTTAAATCAAGAATTTGGAATGTGGCATAAGCCTTACTCTCATTGATTCCTCTGACAGCATTGTGTATACAAGATATTCCTGGACTGAAAAGTCATCCATTTCTTGAGAACTGAGAGCTTGATCATTGGACTGGCAGCTGAGTTCTTCTGAAAAGAATTGCCAAGGTACAGGGTTGCATCTGTACAGAATAAAGTGAGGGTCCAAGATTATGCAGTGTGGTAGGAGTTCCCTAACACCTAATTTTTCTTGTTCTGAAATGATAACCACTGGCAAGCTAATGAATTCTGTGTGGCTTCTCCATAGGGATATCAGCAGAGACCATGTGCTGGCCAGAGCCTCAAGTGTCTGGTCCCCTTACTGCAAATTAATAAATAAGGGTTTTAATTTTTAAAATCAGTCCCTTAAGCATATTTAATATCAGCAGGCCCTTAGAAATAGACAACTAGCTTTCAGAGTCGGGAAAGGCTAAAGTCCAGACTCAAAGCCATGCAAATCTACCCAGGCAATGAGATTCTAAGAGGTCTTCTGGAAGGCAGCCTGCTGGCACCGTCAGCGGTGCTCTCTCTTCTCCATGTTCTGAGCCAAGCCTGCTCATTTTTCCAAGGTGAACTCTGCAGTGAGTACTTTGTAGTGATAAAAAATTAAAATAATACTGTTCATTCTTGTATTCTGCTACATGTTAAAATATATTTTCATAGAGATTATCACATTTAGCAGAGCAATTTTTAGTATATTTATTTTTCCATTCATTTTCAGTTGAAAAATATACCATTAGAACTCAGATAGGTATTATACATCCCACATTTCTTCCATGTTAGTTTTCTTTTTTCATTTTAATACTAACCCCTGGAA
>NDGM011229489.1:266-14947 GCA_002564305.1 Octomys mimax | reverse complement strand
TTTATTTATTTATTTATTTATTTTAGGGAAGGGTCTACAGGGTGTTCAGGGTCTCACTACTAGGTCGGGCTCGTAGTGATCTGCCTGTTTACAGCCTCCTAAATGCTGGGATTACAGATATGCACCAACACACCCTATCTTAATTGCCATCTCAGCCTGCCCCGGGGGTGGGGCCAGCACCACAGGCCCAGGGATCAAACCCCGGGCTCCTGCTCCTGCAATCCACTGAGCTATTACAACAGCCCTTCATAAATAATAACAATCTAGATTCATTTATTTCCACCATCCTGATTGCTTCAAACGTTCAGGTACACTATTTTTGTGTTGATGTGCACTTTGGGTTATCCTTTGTTTTGCTCTTTTATTATAAAGAAATCTTTAGAGTAGCGTAGAAAATATGCACAGTTAAGAGGCCAATTAGAATGCAGGACTGTTCTTTAAACAAATATTCAAATGTCCCCCCACAAAACATAAACTTACATAGTTAATCTAGTATCATAAAATGAGTTATATAAGTCAATATCAACAGTGAAGAATATACAGCAATACATACAAACATTTAACCTTCTGATATATTTTAGAAACCTTAAAATTCTTGGTTTAATTTTATGTCTCTAGAATGTAGTTAATTTAATTTCATTTGCTCCTAAGAAAACTGAACTCAAGTGAAGTTAAGGAATTTATTCATTACTGCGTACTTTGTTACCATGCAAGCTCAGGTTTAGTCATTTATTTATCCAGGTTTTGATACAGTGCTTTTGATGTTAGAGAACCATAGGATTTAATAATGGTAAGAATGAAGTGATGAAATTACAGGGCTATTTTAAGCAAATGAGTTTATTTTAGATTACAATGATCATAAACAGACATAAAAACATAGTATGTGGTATGGAAAAAATAAGTATCTCACAGTTATTTCATCAAGAGTAAATATTATACCATTCTTAGATATGCATAATAAGGTTATATATTTTTATTCTTATTCTCAAACTATTTTGGTCCTTGAAAAACTACCTAATTCCAACTTTTCCTTATATTTTTGAAGGATGTCACAGTTTTCTAATTATGTATAAAGAGATAAAAATGGAGTATCTCATATAAGTATTTTAAGTAGAATGTCTTTCTTTTGTTATTGTAAACAAGAGGGAAAGTATCTTGGTAGATGAAAGAAATAAATATTAGGAAGTAGGATTAGTTGCTGATAACTGCCCAATATATTTACACATCATTGGACTTTCATGTAATAAGATATTTTCACTTTCAATGTACTAGTGCAATGCCATGGAAACAAAATATTGGTACAAACACGACAGTATTTTCGTTAAATTCGAGTCATCTAGATTCTTAAATTATGTTGCCATTCATTTTTGTAGAGAGTGAAAATACTGGTGAAGCTTTGCTAGTAGAGATTTACTAATAGCAACTTATCATTTCTTATTTGAGCACATGTTTTCTTAAAATAGTTGAAGAACATTTTTAATAAAAGCAGTATCTATAAAACCTTTCACTCGAGCTATGGCAATCGTGACTTCATCACAAATGCATTGCAGACGAATGGTTCCAGAGATTGCTATTTATTCATTGATACAAATCATTCTAAAAATAACAGTGTGCTAAAGTGCCACCTGCAAATGCACAGAAGTTCTAGTGGAAGCCATGAGGGACAATCCTAATAAGAAGACGATATGGAGAAATGTTACATATGGAGAAATGTTACATTTTTCTAGCACAGCCCTCTATCCTGGATTTTGTCCCTGTTATATAATTGCTGCAGAGATAGACTGAAGACATACCCTTCCTTCAAGTTCTGCTTCAAACTTCATCATCTACTTTCTTTGAGCCAGTCTAGAAAATGCTCTATTCTTCTGCAAATAGTTAGTACTTAGGTCCTTTATTGTCCATGACATTTTATATTTTCAGCCCTGAGTAGCTGTTGTCTGTGCATGTCATGCATCTCCCTTCAGGGCTGATTCTGATTCTGCAGAAACACTGGGCAGGTGTGACCATCACTACAGTGTGCACAGTCACAAAACAGCCACAGAGATGGATGCCATCAGTAGAAAGCCAGATGAATGATAGTCGTTTCAAAATTTTCTTGAAAGAACCTAGTCCAATTACATTTTAAGGAGAAAATTTATGCATAGCCAGAGCCATGTCATATATGTTTAGGGAGAAATGGATTTGAGGGTTTTATTTTTCAAGAGATCTTCTGACAGAGGTAGGAATAAAAATACCCTTCCTTGGACTCCTGCTTCATTATTGATTGTGCTAGGGCATGTGTATGTGCTGAGGACCGAAAAGTGAGAAATAGCTTCAAGAGTATTCTTTCTGCTAGATGAGTTATTAGTGGTGTCAGATCTAGACAAGTAGGGCATTACCTAACGCCCCTTTTGAGAGAAGAAAGAGACAACTTTAGGAACAAAGGAAATGACCTTGAGGAGGTCTTCCAGAGGCCTGGGGATAGAAGGCACCCACGGGCCCTGGTAAACCGAAAGGATCACAGAATCCAGCAGCCGCTCTGGAAGAGAACCAGGCACAATGGAGACCTGCAATGGTTCCTGGTATGTGGTTTTCAGAAGGAAGCCTGCTGACAGTAAGAAGTAAAAGACCGCTGAAGATGATTTCTGAGGATGAAATCCCACAAACCTGAATCCTTATCTGCCGAAACAAATCAGTCACCCCAACAACACTTTGGGTGCATGGGTGGAGTAAGAGACACAGAACCACTTTTCTGTTTAGGTTAATTAGGGCTGTTGTTACTTTACTTTTCCCCTCAAGTTACTATAAATATGAGCCATATAAATAAAATACAGACAACATAACATTTTGCTTCATTATTCATCTGTATCTGCATAGTATAAAAATAATTCATCTCAAGTATGAATACAAGGAAGTCAAAATGAAGTAAGTAGCAAAAGAAAAGCTCTCACAAGCATGAAATATACTATATTTTAAAATAAAATAACCAATCCAATAGAGGCTTTTGAGCAGAATCACTATTAAATCTTTGAAAAAATGTATTCTTAAATTTCTCAAGCACAGTTTAATGTAAGATTAATGAGTTTTAGATCAGGACAAAGAGATTATGACTGTTTAAATAAAAAAATACAAAGGACATGGCACTATCAGTTCAGACACAAAATATAATGAAATTATAAAATGCATCACAATCTTAAATGAATTATCTAATAACTCAAAGATGAAAAATGGAATACTAATTAATATCACCTAAACTAGAAAAAAGTCAACAAGATGGAAGTTGTTTCTGCAGTAAGATATTAATAATTTTCAAAATTAGAGTCCTGAGGTCATTCCACAGTATGGTAGTGATAATAATGATAATAATAATAATTAGTAGTATTATTTTCAAAATCTTTCTATGTTAAGGAATTGAATATGCATGTAGGAAGGATTGGGAGGACTAGACAATACTAATTAAGAAATACCAGAACTTATACATAACTTTGTAAAAATATTGCACACCTAGAGCCTTAAAAGTAATACCTAAACATATGTACTAAAAATACTAATACCCTCCAAAAGAGAAAGTGTCTGATCAATTTCAAACTCTCTGACCATAGGAATGGTAACAGATAATGAAGACTATGAAACAAAATTTCTAGAGACAATGAATATGTTTCTTTACATGTATACAGGCTAAAATAAATGTGTAGTAAATAATTTTGAAAAACTCTCATCAAAAAGTAAGATATAATAAAATATTTCTTCTACAATATTTTTCTTAAAAATATAAGCATTCAGTGATGCATCGCAAATAGCAGAGAATATTTAAAGCCTAAAATTTTAGAATGATGCCCTCTATCAGTAAAATTCCCAGTTCCAAAAGCTGGGCATGGTGGTCTATGCTTGCAGGACTAGGTATTTGGCAGCTGAATTGAAGTGCTTACATGACTGAAGAACAGCCTAGGCAGCATAGCAAGACCCCATCTCAGAGTACCACCACCAAAAAAGACAGAGAAAATAAATATAATTAATTTCTTGAGGAGACAAAAATTTATGTACAAGTGCCAGCGAGATAACTCAGTGGGCTAATCACCTGCTCACAGAAGCGCAGGGATAAAGGTTCGATCTCCAACATCACATACATGCTGATCCCACCTCCCAGGTGCTCTGAGATGGTCACCTGTAATCCCAGCACTGGGCAGCCTGAAAACAGGAGGATCACTAGGAGTCCAAGCTGCATAATGAGACCCTGCACTAAATACATAAAGGAGTACATATCTAGAATAGCGGTAGGTTTTTTACTTAATATCATTATCAATGATAGTACTTTGTTTAATAAGAAAGCACTCAACAGAAAAGAAAGAAACACAAGAATTATGTTTGTAGCAAGAAAAAAGTAAAATTAGGCTTCAAACTAGTACTTAAACCAAGGTACAGCACATAAAATCAAGTTTTGCCAAAGGTATTTAAGATATAATGATGTCAAAAAAACTGTCAAAATATCAACTTCTAAAATTTTGTAAAAGAAATAATCATGATCTAATTCATGTACACACAAAAATACTTACAAAATTATAACAGCCATTTTTTCAGTTGGTAAGCTCCGTGGTGTTCACTGTTGTCTTATACTTTTGCACATTTCAAAATCAAAGAAGCACAACTTGCTTTTGTAATCAAAATTTAACAGAAAAGTGTGTTTTTGCTCCTTCACTGTATATTTGTTGACCCACTCAGTCCCATTAAAGTTCAAAAACTTTTATTTCTAATCAAATAAAATGATCAGTTTTCCTGCTGAATTAATTGACTATTTAGAAAATAGGCTGATAATATGCTAGGCATGCCTCCAGAATGCTAATTAATGCAAATGTGTTAGATTGTTACAGCATGATTCTGTTTCATTTTTAAAATTTAATTTAATTTAATTTTGAAAAACAAAAAGAAAAGCAAAACCCAAAAATCAGAATCAAAGACAATAATAGGATAACATACAACAATGCATATGGTACAGATTTTCAAAACAAGAATAGCTGGGTAACAATGGTTGATACTTTTATTGTCAAATCTGATGTTTGGCTTAATATACAAAGTTATGTAAGATAGCATATATGATTGTAAATCACCACTTGCTTTGAAGAAGCCTTAAACTTTTTTTCTAGGGCTTTTCTTTTTTATCTTTTTACAAAAATTATTTTAAAGAATATAGTAATAATTGATATGAGAATAGAAATTGTACACATTTAGAAGACCAAAAAATGTGATTTCAAGCATGGTTTTTGTATTGCATATTGCTCTTTACAAAGTAGTTGCTCCAATCGCAGATATCAGCATGCAGATTTCTCCACACAAATCATTAAGTCAAGAAGAGCATGGAGCAAAGTATTTCAAGCCTTACAAGAAAGCAAATTCCAACCCAAACTGGTATGCCCTGAAAAACTGTCTTTCAAGTTTAATGGACAAGTGAAATACTTCCACTTCCACAACAAAGAACAACTAAAGAATTTCATGATGAACAAGTCTTTTACAGAGTACTGAAAGATATTCTAGAAAGTAATCAAAATGATCACAACTATAAGAATGAGACTGGAATGAACCCACCAAATAGGGCAGATAAGTAAGCACAGGAGAAAAGTAGATAACCAAAACCAGGAAAATACCATGGCAAGCATAAGTCATTACAGATCAATTATAACCATCAATGTAAATTGACTCCATTCACCAATTAAAAGAAATAGATTGGCAGAGTGGATTAAGAAATAAAACCCAACAATATGCTGTATACAAGAAACACATTTAGCAAATAAAGAAATTCATAGGCTGAAAGTTCAAGAATGGAAAACAATACTACATGCCCCAGGACCTCAGAAAATAGAAGGGGTAGTAATTCTGTTTGCAGACAGTCTGAACTTCAAACCAAGAATGATCAAACAAAATAAAGAAGTCCACTAAATATTGGTTAGGGGAAAAACTCAAAAGAAAGACATAACAGTCATAAAAATGTATGCACCAAATATAGAAGCACCCAACTATATAAGAAATCTGTCTTAATAAAATACAGGAGAATGTCAAACTACACACACACACACACACACACACACACACACACATTTACTTTGCTCATTTATTTTCAGGCATTTTAATGTATGGAAATTTGATTATTTCTACCAGTGCGGTGTATGCAATTATTCTTAAATGGCTCTGCAAGAATTTGTCTCTGCAAGACCCCACTGCTTTTTCCTGTCATGGAACTTGGAATGAGACGCTGCTGTGTCCACAGAAGTGAATATGTTGATAGACTCTTGGTACATTTGTTTGTTCTGTTTATCTACGTGAACAGGAAATTAAACTTAAGATGATAGAACAGAAGTCCAAGGTTTGAAAATTCCAGATGCTGATCCTGACTTCCCAGGTGAAAGGTACAGGCAGGACTGTTGACCTCAGTATAAACGGAAGACCTGTAGAACTTTAGGACAAAACACACTATAGAACTGGAGAAGGACTGTACTTTGGGTCATCCTGCTGGTGGTTCTGAGGCAACTTGGTGCCCATGTATAGACCTCTGTGGTTAGCACGAAAGTGTGAGAAACCAACTCTGCCTGCAAAAGAATCCTCCACGCATGAGAACAGAGCACGGATGATCAAAAAACGGAAGGGAATTCTCCTGCACAGATGTGTGTAAAACATCAGAAAGACTGAAAAAGCAGTGTGATAACTAAGCATAAAACGGAATCAAGATACATTCCTTTACATTCCCAGCATGTCTGCGGAACTTCCTCAGTACAATTAGAATACCATCAGTCATCTCTTTCACTTCACCTCATCTTTGCTTATATCACTGTCTGTCACCATTCAGCCCTGTGTGACCTCCCGAGAGAGTGGATCTCACTAAAGGTGCTCATGAAGGTCACCATTGCCAACACGCCACATTTTTATTTATTTCACAATACTTAATATTTTGAAATGTATCATAAATGTACATATAATGCACATATAAATGTACTATAAATGTACTTCATTAAGGTACTTTCTTTGTGTTCTTTGTTAAAATTTGAATATTAGCTTTAGAATGGCTGCAATTTATCTTTCTTCCACCTATATTCCACTTAGTAACTTTAGCTACACAATTATCGAAGAACACAATCTGAATGTTCATATGGTATTGTACCTTGATCTACCTCTAAGGATAGGTAGCTAGAAGTGGGATGTGTATGGAGTATATTCTTATAGTTCCCTAATGAAAGAAACATTTCTTAAGAAATGTAAAATACACTTATAAAATGTGAGGAAAATTCACATCTAATGGTAAAACTTTGAAATGTCAAAAGAATGTCTGACTACAAAATAACGTAGGACAACATATCCAAATTGAACAACCCATGGCTGCTTGAGAAATGAGATGTTTATTGATTACTGTGGTTTCTTAATGCTGTATTGAAACTTTTAAAAATTAGAAACATAACAAATGACCTTCCATGTGACCACTAATGTGTATAAAACAGGTAGAAATTCAAAGGAGTTCTGTGAAATAAGTTACCTAGTTTTGAGCAATTGTAAGCATCTTTAACAATACTTTTATTCTCTGATTTCCAACTTTAAACACCTTTGCTTTTCAAGGGTAAATCCAGAGATAATAATAAAATAAGAAAATTTTAGTCACCTTTTAATTTCATTGACTCAGTTCATATATTTTTTTCCCACTGCTGGCTATTTTAAAAAGCATTCAAAACTACTGTGAAGTTTGTCACTTGGAATGAATAGATGCATTGTAACTTATAAAGGAAACTTTCTTCCTCCATGAACAATCATACTCCATTGTTCATAATATTTATAATCATGCGTGGTTATGTACAAAAATCTTGAAAACCCGTGCTTTGCTTGTGTTATTTAAAGCTTCCAATTTCCCCCAGCTTATTAAAATCAAGCCTAAATCGTTCCAGTGAGCAAAGACTTAAAGATTTAGTTGCATTGTCACAGGTCTAAGAATAAATTAAACTGTAAACCTTGAACTTGGGAGACATTTAAATGATCAAACTAAAGCATTAATGCAGGATAAACCTAATCGTAGCAGCACAGGAAGGAGGCTTTACTTGCAAGTCTCTCTCAAGAATCAATAATGTTAGTGAACAATATTAAGTGATGTGCTTAACAGTCCAGCGATTAAAATACTTAACCAGATTGTCTCAGAGAGAAAATTTGGTCACCTTGGATAGAAGCAGCCCAATGTATTAAAATGTAAATTAAATGTCTCTTCACAATAGATTGCTTTTTAAACTACGTTATCCATTAGAATCAAAGTTGATTTTTTCTAAACTCAAGCAAATCATTTATTTTAAAAATGGTACTATTCCAATCTAAAAATAAGAATATAATGAGACCAGGGTAGAGCATCCAGATGTAATCAATGCTTTGTAATATCCCTTAAAGAAACAAATTCGCTTAATATTAATTAGGTTTGTTTTTATTTGTAACAGACATGCTAGTAAAGATAATCATTCTTTTATAACTTGCAATCCATTTAAAAACAGACACAATATTATATGTAGTCAACATATATTGCCAAATTATAATATTTTAAAGGGATTTGATCATTTTCACTAACACTGTCAAGAATTTGTTCTACATATATTTTAACTTCCTTTTCAACTTTCCACACTTTCCATTCTGCATTATTTTCACTAACATATATTTTTCTCTTGTTTTTAGCATCTTTAAGATAAGACTATTTGTCCAACACTATAGTACAGAGACAAAGACAACCATAGATAAAAAGAAATTTCCAGGCTATTTTACAAGCCCCTCATCTCTTCTTGACCCACTGCTGTTTCCTTGTTTTTATTTAGTTTGGGCTTAGTGAAAATTGCTATCTCCATATTGAGCTTAATATGAAGTTTTGACTGCTTCTCTGTGACTTATCTTTGATTTCCATTACTGAACTTCAACTAACTCTCTAATCATCCTATTTTCTTTATATCATTTATAACTCATGCACTGAAATGTCCTCTTTCACTCTCAAAACCCAAACCATTAGTTCATTTTGCAGTTTTCAAGAGAAATACAGAGTTATCCAGAATTAGTTTTCTAATAGATACCTGTATTGCTCACTTATTAATCTTTTAAGAAAACATATTTAAGTTCTGGGTAAATATATACAGGTTCTAGAACTATTTTACAAATAGAGCCAGTCCAGAAACACAATAACTTATGTATCTCATCAAAGATTTGATAAGTGCTGTAGACTACTCTTTTTTAAATTGTATTTAGTACAGGGTTTACAGAGTCTCACTACACAGATTGGACTTGTAATGATCCTTCCTATATTTCAGCCTCCCAAGTGCTGGGATTACAGGTGCATATCACCACACTCAGTCTCAATTGCTGTCTCAGCACACCCTGGGGCGGGGGCTGGCAGGGCAGGTGTAGACTATTCTTATTAGTAAGGATTTAACAAGATTTTATGTACAAAGTATGATAAAATATGGTGAATTTATTAATTTTTCAATTTATTACAGTCAAAGGCATTAACACTTCTCAAAGTACTTCGCAATAGTTTATCACTCTTATCCCATCACTCTTGCCACTTGTTGAAGCAGTTCTAGGACTGCTCATTCTTGGATGTCTCCAGTTGTGTTATTGTGATGCCATATAGTTCTAAATAAAATTCTAAATATTTATTTTTATGATCATTTTGACTTTGGAGAAAAATCAGAAGTTACATAACATGAGACTTAGTAAATAAGGTGGATGATGCTAAAAAGTAATAACTTTGATATAAATTATCATAATATTTTAAATTAACTTAGGACATTGGGGTAAATTACAAAGCACTAATAGCACTAATCATACAAAACTTCTAGAACCTTCTTAGAATGTTGCAAAAATGATCCAGAAGTGTGTTCAAAGTGAAGGACTTATTTTGTGAGTGATTACAGCTAATTGATAACTGATAATGTGTCTTTTACTGTAATGACATTTTAAAATGTATATTGAAACATTCACAAGCATTTAATCATACCTTATATTATTGTCCCTATTACAGGACTGATGTAAACAAATAATAGGCATACACTCTACTGATTGACTATCAAGTAAACATCGAAGAACTTAGTAAGAACTATATCAATATTTAACTATGCTGCATAATGTAAGCATAATAATTATTCAATTCATATTGTGACATATCATTTCAAAATTCTTTGCATATTTTAAATGTCTTAATAACAATAAAAAAGAAATTGTAAAATTCATGCTATCATTAAGCTTATATTCTAGTATTAAACTGCTCACTAACATTTCATACAACATGAAACTGTATATGGGTAAAAATTCCATGAATACAGGCAGAAAAATTAAAAAGACAGAAAACACTCTTGCAAGAAATGACCTCATAATGCTATTGAGGTTTGAAAAATGACCCAAAATACAAAAAATTTTGTAACAAAAATATACAGAGAATACTCTTTTCAGCTCACGGCAACAGCAAATGCAGCACATCGTGGTGGATTTAGTCAAGATAGAACAGGTTGAAGCACAAGTCAATGGGAAAGCAACAGAGATGAAGTCAAGGAATTATTGGTGCAAGATTATACTGATGTCTACATATAATATTATATATATATTTTTAAGGAATTTTTCTAGTAAACCAGGAAGCCACTGTATGGGTTGTTGACAGGGTATGATTTAAATTTTAATGAGGTCACCTTAATGCTGGGTTTAGGAGACCCTAGACAGTGTGGGGTGAGGGTTGAAGAAGACATACAATTTTTAGGTTATTTCTGTAAGGCTGGCTGGAGAATAACATTAGCTTGGAGGACAGTCTTATCCTTGAGGTAGTAGAAGAGTTATGTGACAATGTTTTGTGGGAATTTAGAGCATGAAGCTGACTTCATTACATGCTTCATGTGAAGTTCAGCTGATGGAAACAGGCGAGGGATGTCTCCATGGTTATGTGAAGCAAAGAACTGGCAAGCAAAAGAAATCTGGGCAGGATGAGGTTGCTGCCAGAATCAGACTTCAGTGCTGAATAGCGCAGGCAGGATGTTGTAAGTCAGCTGAACAGTGATCTTCAGAATGGACTTGAAATAGGTGTTCACAATTCAAGGGAATTGCTACAAATAATGCATCTGGGAGTTGCTATCATTTAGATAATACATAAAAGGCATGGGAATTAAAAAGACCAGTGTAGCAGAGAGGGTAGATTAAAATAAAGCGAGGGTTCTTTTATCAAGCCCTCTGAAGAGGCTACAGTGTGGAAGCTTCAAGGTCCGATGTCATGATAAGTCATTTCACACATGTACCAAGAGGGCAAGCAAGTTTGCTTGTGAAGTTTACATAAGATTGGAGGCTTTGTAGGACGAAAGCAGCCTTCCCAATCTAGTCGAAATGCTCTGAGAGCAAAAAAGGATCAACATCTCCCGTTCGCGCGCACGTGTGTATGCGTGTATGTGAGTGTGCGCATGACCGTGCGTGCCTGTGTGTGTGTGTGTGTGTGTGTGCGCATTGTTTTTAGGTAGAAAGCTGGGCTGTGGGTTCAGCCAGAGGCTCCTGTGGTTTGACTTTCCCAGCATATGCTCAGTGTTCTTACCACTTTCCTTACACGTAGAACTGAAGAGAAAAATGAAGAGCAAGATGGAAAACATGTCCACAGTCAGATGTCAAACAGGTTCATGATATTTTTTTTTACATTTAATCTTTTATTTCTTTGGCACAGGGTTTAGCTGGGACTCGTAGTGATTCTCCTGTCTCATCCTCCCGGAACTAGGATTACAGGAATGTGCCCGCACATGTGCTTCCCAGGTACGCCCAGGGCCCCGAGGCCGCAACACCTGCGGTCCCGAAGGTGGGTCTTGGGTCTTGGCACTCGTCAAGCAGGAATTTAGACCTCTGCGCTATCTCCTCAGACCCCCGCGATTCTTATTATGAGACCGTAGTGATTTTTGAGTTGGTAATAACTTGGGAAACACTGGGATGAAGGTATTTTTTTTCAGAGTTCAGTTATAACTTGGAGCAAGTGAAGTGTCAAATAGTATGATCACTAAAACAACCACTTTTTTGGTATTATAGAGGTCATTAAGTCTTTTAAAAATTGGTTTTAATTAATTAATTAATTGACTTATTTATTTTTGTATTTAGGGCAGGGTCTGCAGGGTCTAACTGCGTAAATAAGACTCCTAGTGATCCTTCTGTTAACAGCCTCCCAAATGCTGGGATTATAGGCATGCACCACTACACCCACTCTCAATCTCCATCTCAGTGTGCCCTGGGGGCGGGGCCGGCACAGCAGGCTGGGATTAAACTACTAGCTCCTGTTTCTGTGTAAGTAGGTGCTTTAATCTGCTGAGCTATTTGGTTGGCCTAAAAGATTGGTTTTAGTATAATCGTGGGAATCCCAATTAAAACAATGAGGGAAAAAAGAAACATAGAAAGAAATAAAAGATAATAGGTAAAATCTGAAAAATTAAAGGAAAGAAAAAAGACGAGGTAAGAAATTGATGGAGGAGATGTCCATGTTTTTTTCCTAATTTGAGCCTAATGAGGAAACCAAAGAAACAGCAGTGTGGGGAAAGTAATGTGGAGATTAACTGAAGATAAGTGAAATGTAAAGTTTTAAATGAATTTGATGCCAACAATTACCATTTTGAAAACTGACAAATATCTGAATCTTAGATTACTTTAGCCTAGTGGCTATCAACAACTAGAAATCCTATCTAGATTCTCTAGTTCAATATTTGAAGTTTCATACATACTTATAGTCTTTACTATGTCTTCCAAATCCCTCTAGATGATATAAGTCTATTACAGTTCTGAGGATGAGAGAGACAGTGAATATTTCATTCTTATAAAGTGTTATGTCCAGGGACAGACAAAAGTGAGTGACGACACAGGCAGGACATACTCATGAGAATGCTAACGTTCCCTACTCTAGTATGTACCTAGAATATCGTTAGCCTTTAAGACAATAATTAGGGTATTTTAATTAAATATATTGCTACAAAATCTACCCTTACACATACTTGATTCAATGTTGGGACCAGGATATAGTTCAGTGGCACAAGTGCCTGTGTGGCAAGCACAAGGTCCTGACTTCAATTCCCCATACACACACACACACACACACACACACACACACACACACAGAGATGCTACAGTGTAAGAAGATGGTGCATTTTTCTCCATCTCCCTTGTGTGTCCACAGGCAGATAAATGTGAAGATACAGTTACTCTACTAAAACTCCTACAGGTATGAGAGGATAGCAAACATCTCATATGGCTTTGGGTTTCCAAAGTAAAGCTCTTCTCATTTCTGTTTGAATATTGCTATGGTTTGAATGTGTTCCCCAAGAAGGCAATGTGAGAAACACTCACCCTAAACCTTCAAAGCAGCAACATTGAGAGCAAGAGCTATAAGAAATAAGTGTTTAATGAGGACTCTGGCATTGTGGATTAATGTCTTTATTGAGGGAGAGGTTTTTTTTGGGCAGGAGCAGGTACTTCATACAGCAAAGAATTAAATGACTCTCATTGTCTTACAAAGCATCCATTCTGTGCTATTCTGCAAAAGCACAACAAGAAAGACTGAGACAAATATGTGTACAGACCCTCTACCTGTTTGTTATCGCTGTGTCTGAAAGTAAGTTTTGCCTGCAGGAAAAGCTTTGCATGTGGAGAGTTCAACTTGTAAATTTTCCAATACTGAACAAAGCCTCATTTTGGAAACACAATGTCACTCACTCACTCACTAGCAATCAATCCCACTTCTAACACTAATGCACCACAGTCACAAGAATTAGCAGGCATTTGAGGAAAAAAAAATGTGTAATGTAGGATCAAACTGAAGAAAGACAATTTATCCCAAAGGAAGCAAAATCCTTTATATACTAAATTGGAATTAATATGTCTAGATAACTCTAGGCATAAAGAAAAAGAAGTATTTGATAGTAGAAAACTTTCTGGAAAAACAAGTATGTAACTATCAAAAACCACTGAATATATGTCTGGAAAACGATGTGAAGGACTTCTGGAAAATGGCAGAGTGATAAAGAACACAACAAATCAGCCCTTGAAAGATTTTCAGAGAGGACGTGGTGGTGCACACCTGCAATCCCAGCCCTGGAAAGGCTGAGACAGAAGGATCACTATGAGTCTGAACTGCTAGAGATCCTGTACCAAATAATTAATTAATTAATTAATTAAATATTTTTGAAAAAATTTTGAATCCAGACAGTAGGAAAAAAAAAACTAGGAGAAGAATAGAAGAATAGAGCTAGATCCCTGGATCTCAGGAATACCCTGACAGGACAATGGAAGCCTGAGAGGAATTGAAGAGATTATGAGATAGGAGAATTGGGCCTGACAGCCTGGCTGGACGAGAGATGTGGCTTCTAAGTACAGAATCCCAGGACATATGTAAATAGGGCAGCTCCCACCACCTGCACGTGGACTTCTCAGGTGAATGAGAGCAGTTTTCATACGATTGCTTGGACTTAATGTTAGCCCGAGGGATGGGAGACACAAGCACACACCGCACAGACCTTTGGCCACTGTGTTTACACCTCCTTGGTGGCCACCCTCACACCACAGGACACACTTCTTTTCCTGATCTTATTTGGCCCAAGCTTATTCTTCACACCTGTTTCTTTTTCTTTTAGAGTTTTATTTTATTTTTTTCCATAATTTTATTGAGAAACAAATAGAAATGAGACAGTTTCAAACCAAATTGGTAG
>NDGM011229486.1:10669-27739 GCA_002564305.1 Octomys mimax | reverse complement strand
ATATATATATATATATATATATATATATATATATATAATCATGTTGTACATAGAAGCTACATATAATTTTATTGGTCATTTAAAAATTCATTGCTCATTATTGTGAAATATCAGCAAATGTTTTTCATTTCTAAAACTGATTACAATGTCACTGCTTCTGAAAACATTTAGCATGTCAATAATGAATTTGTTCATCTGTTCATATTTATTAATCATTTATTTCCCCTTTTGTGGAATATATCATGTTCTTGCCTCTCACAGAATTTGTTCGCATTTCTCTATTGGGTTGTAAAACTCTGTTTTCTCATTTCTTGCATTTTCTACTCATTTAAGTCACTGTGTTTGCATTGGCTATATCATTAGAAAAGCAGAGAGCAATTTTATTCTGCAAATAACAAGAGAGCATTTGGGGTTGAGAAATGGACCTTTGAAAGAGGTCCTTACTCACTAGAATGAGATCTTTGTAGGTGGATTATGTCTGAATATACACAATATCAGGCGACAGCATTTGTACCCACATTTGTTTGAGTGTTCCCAAAAGTGCCGTCTGAACCCTTCTGCAGCAGAATTCATTGTAGTAATTGCTCCCTCAAGACTCCTGGTCATTCTGCAACCTTGTTACTTCTAAGGACAAATCCTAGAATCATTATTTAATCTCCAGGTGCTTCTTATTCCTACTAAAGTTTAAGCACCTTTGCTTTGATTCATACTGAAATATTAATCCTTAGGCACCTTAAAGCCTTCAGTGTCAGCAAAGAGAGTTGAAGGCTATTGTTTACATGTAGTGTCCCCTCCTCTATGAGGAGATAAGGACAGGAAAGGATCCACTTTATACACTCGAGACTTTAAGACTATTAAGGTACATTGTGAAGTATTACTGTATTTTAATTAGATGGGAAGTATCTATTCACATATTTCTTTTGTCAACAAGATTTCCATTCAATATAAAAGTAAAATTAATATTCAGTTTTGGAAACTTCATGTTTTGTTGTTGTAAACCAGAAAAATACTACATTTGAAAAGCCCAGAAAAAAATTATAATACAATTATATAAGGCCCTGGTAGTGAGAACAGTACGGTACATGTTAAAGTTTTAGGTAGCAGGTAGTAATTTTAAATGCTTATTACACATCAGATGCTATGCTAAGGCATCTTGTATTACTTAGTGTGACAGAAGATTAGCAGCAATTGTTATCCCAATTAAGAGACTGTAATATCAATCAGAGAATTTAAGTAACTTTCTCATGATTATTTAGCAAGTTGAAATCTAGGTTACTGGGCTTCTGAGTGTGTGTTCTTGAATAACAAGCCATACTGGTTATCATATATTCCAAGAGATTATGAAGTTATTTCTAGTGCCATTAGCCCACAACTACGATGATGTATTTTGTTAAGAAAGGAGACTCAAAAAGCTAATAATGAAGTTTTATTTGGAGGAAAGTATTTTCTTTAAGTAAAAAGTGTGTACAGAATGTGTCTTTAAATAAGTAAACAAATTTAAAGAGAACATCTTGGCAAACTTAATACATGCCCAACACTTTGGGAGTTACAAAAAATTAGTGTTTCATTCTTTCCAAAAGATGTTGACATATAAGACTATGATAGTGGCCTTTTGAACTTCTAAGTAAAATGACAGATTCTGCATCCCAAGTGAGAGATGGCTGAGAGGCCCTTTATCCTGGAGTTCAGAGGAGAAACAATGTAAGAAGTTGACAGTGGCTCACTTGCTCTCCTGAAGGGACTTTCCCCAAGAAGGTGACCTGAATAAAAGAAAGACTCAGGCAGCCCAGATGGGAGAAAAAAACACTCCAGATGGATATTGGCTATGCTTAGAGTTTCTAAAGAGAGCATGGCCTAGTGGACATGTCCATTAGAAATGACTAAGTACATCTCTGAGAAGGAGCCAGAGACCGTACTACAGAGAATGTTAATGTGATGTACAGCTGCACCAGCCAGGTTAAGACTTTGCTTGTCTGCAGAAATCTTTTGTCTCCCCTCATTATAACCCTTGAGGTAAGAAATAACACTGTGGAGAAGAAAGGTGGTGAAGCGAGTAGGTGCAAAGAAACATTTCTAAATACTGGATTACCAGCCTGAGCCTGGTAAACCAAGGAGAGTGCATAGAACTTCAAAATTGCATTGCACATATTTTTGTAAGAAAGAGCTTCAAATTTTTTCCCTATTTAATTTCTTTTTAAGAATGACTATTTCTCAGGTTACAAGACAAACTAAAACCTATAAGGCTAGTCTCATCCCAGAGTGGAGATAATTGTCTGTAATACAGATGGAGTGGGGTGTCAAAGAGACAGGTAGTTCCGATTGTGCATCTTCCCAAACTTCTCCAATAACTATGGAGCCTCAGAATTAGTCACGTTTAAAAGAAAACACAGTTTCAAAGATATATGAGACTAAATCAGGAAATTGATGAGACTTATATGTAGCCCACTCATTGGCACAGTGCAGCATGCTTAAATGTCTTTTCTCTTAGGCAACAGTCTTTCATTACTAAAGAAATCATAATCGAAGGAGTCTTGTTATGCCAAGTTTCTGTATTTTAGGAACTGATGGACAAGCTTTATGGCATTGTTTTTTTTAGGCTAAGGGAAAATGGACATAACACATAGTATCTAAGAACTAGGATACCAAATATTTTTAATCTGACTTTTTCCCACTGAATGTACAGTACAGTAGTTCATAACATGTCCTTTGGAACTGTGTTGCCTTCCTCTTAAAAGATAAATATAAATTCTGTGCACTGTAAAAATCATTGATTTGAAGGAACATAAAATTGAAGTTGACTTTATATAGCATTTTTTAGAGAAGTGATTTTTTTTTTAAAGCATGATACCCAAGTCTGCTTTGTTCTAATTTAAGCGATAGTCAAAATATCTTCAATAGTGTGGTAAGTGTCCCAGTAAATATGAATTTATACTTAAGAAAATTTACTAGAAAATCTGCCAAAATTACCTAAATTAAATCATTTTGATGTTACAGGGAAGATATTAGTGTGAGAAGTAATAAAATATTGCCCATCTTCATAGGAACTCATCACCACTATTATAAGCAAAATGTAAAAATTTAGTTATGACAAACATGCAGAGGTTCTAATTAATAGAAGGACTTCATGCCCTCTTGGCCACGTCTGAGGACTGCGATCACAGGAGTTGAGGGAGATTCTTAGCACAATGTGAAAGGTGCAATAAGGAATGAGAAATTCTGGGGAATTTGAAAGAGAAGCTCACAGGAAATTGCTTGGTGAATCTTTACTTATGTATGACTTAAGAAAGTAGTCTCCTTAGGAAATTGTAAGTTCTCAAAATAGCTTTAATAAAAATGGACAAAACTGAGTACCCTATAGATCAAGTTAATATTCTTAGACATCACAGGAGTTGGTCTTAGCTCTTACAATCCCTTCTTCTCAGAACTTGTCTAACTTTGACCCCATGTTCACACACCCTAACTCCAGCCACCTCTGAAATACCCCACCTGTGAGCACAAAAGCTTTTGGGGGGGGTGCAATTAGATAAATGCCATAACACTGAGATATGTTCAATCTGTTTCCCATCCAGCCCTGTTCACAAAAAGGCTAAGATAAGACTAGAAAATCTGAATAAGTAATCATGAATTTAAATAATTAAATGCAAATTCAAACAAACTAGTGTATATAAAATACCAATAAAGCAATATAATTAAGGTGATGTTATATGCATGATTATTATATGTCGTAATGTCTACTTAATCACTGAAAGCTTGTCAAAATGAATTTATTACTGTGCTCCAATGGTAGCTGTAAGGAAATGTTAGTTATAAGGTACTAGAAGGTCACTAAGTGAAAGAAAATAGCATACATTTACTGCTGTGACCTTAGATGTCTGTAATCATTCCATAGGAATGCTGCTCATAAAGCAGAGGTACATTATTCTATCAGTTTCATGAGATTGTTTTGAGAAAGAGCATGTCAGCATACAAGTACACAAAGAACTTATTTGGACTTAGAAAATAGTTAGAAAGCATTAGCTATTCTTAGCATTATTTCTGTTGTGCAAAGGTAAAACATAATTTTCATCGCTAGAAGAAAGCCAACATTTGTAGCAAAAGCAATGACTCCCCATTAACTCTGAGGGTGAACACTCTGCCCAGGACTTCACCCTTATTTTTTTTTTATTCCCAACAATACTGGGAGGGATGAATCATTTGTAGCACTTTCAAGATGAAAGGGCTAATGCTTTGAGGAGTAATTTCCTCAAGACTCTCACAGTTGGTAAAGAACAGTCAAACATGTGGAATCAGACCTTTGATCTTCACATGGTGGTTTTACCTATTGTAAAACAATTCCTCCCCTTCAACATTTCAATGTTCAAAGGACCTAAGACCTAGGCAGAAGGAAGGGAGTGTTTCAGACACAAGCCCACTGGGCAGGTTTGAAGCAGAAGAGTTCAGCGTCAGGAACAAAGGCCAGGCAGTGGTTGTAGGCTGTGGAACACTCAAGGAAATTTGAGGTCCCTGAACTTGATGTCTGATAGCAGCCCTGGCATATAAGAAGGCCAAAGCAGGGCATTAGATTCAATCACCAAAAAAGATGGGGAGAGTGTATTCTGCACCCTGAAAACAAGAGAACAATAAGAATGCTCAGCTGTGGGTTCCCAGGGGACTAAGAGGATAGTGGCCTCTGGGAGACTGAAAAGGGAAAGGAGTACTCAAGGATCTTTTGTACTGACACAACCGCAAGAGGACAGGCTGGGATCTGCATTTTGTTTACAAGGCTGTGGAATCTGTCTATCTTTGCTTTCATGAGACTGGTGATTAACTTCTGGCGCTGCATCTCACTAGCCCCTTGGGAGTTTTGCTCATATTTTGAGATGCTTGATGTATAGAAGTCAATTAAGAAAGAGCTAAGTTGTCACAGAAGACAACAGTTATTCCTAATGCAGTTGTGAATTCCATCTATTTGGTTTTAGGCTCTTTATGAGCAAGCAGTAAAAATAAATGTCAGGGCTAATGTGCTTCCCTAATAAAACACCACTTTCTTTAGTTTCTACAAGGAAAATGCTGGCAGCATTAAACTGTTTAGAAAGCAAAGGTAGGTCATAATGGACTGGTAATCTGGATTTATATTGTGCCTTTCCTTGGGGACCTGCCTGTAATCTGAAGACACTATCTCATCACTATCGTAAGTGTCTCTGGGAAATGTACAGAAAGTATCATTTTCTCCAATTTTGGTGTAAGTCACAAGGAATTGATGTGACTTTTCAGTACACAGAAGTGATTTATTCATTTTTACAAAAGGATTGTGCCAGTAAGTTGGCTGATTTTCTCATAAAATTAGCTACTTAATTTAAGAGAAAAAAAAAGAACAATGTTCCCATCACCAATAGGCACAAAACCATCGAATTACCTTATTTTGATACACATGTTGGCAGCACTCTGTAGACTTGTTTGAACTTAGTAAATGCAGCCAGAAACAGAACTTATTGTCCTGATTTGTAGTGACTCATCACATTATTATTTGAAAGATATTTCTCAAAGATGATATGGGAAACTGCATTCTTAGAAGTGAATGCATGAACAAAGAGAAAGGTATGGCCCTTCTGGGCTCCAGGTTGTCCCTTACACAGATTTTCCTCAGTGCTACATTAATATCACTACAGAATGACTCCTGCATCTGGAGATGATGAATGAAAAATGATATTCCACTGCCTAACAAGTCATTTCTTTTGAAATCCAGAAGCAGAGCTCCCTAACATTTTAGACATTCTGGTCACTAAATTATTCATTTAGGGCATAGCTATAGACTCAGAAGTAGCAGCTTCTCTGACAACTTTTGCATCACCCTTTCTGCCTTACCTAATGCCTACTTTGCCTCAGTTTTAGGGATTTAGGGATCACTTTGGATGTAGCACAGTTCTGGACGTTTCTAATGCTTGTCTTCTTGGCATCCTTTTGAGTAACTTCTATGTAGAACATTTTAGCTCAGTGAGTTTCAACTTTATTGTCCAACAAAAAAACTCATACTTTTTTTGCTCTTTTTTATATAAAGCTAGACATCTATTCTATTTTTTAACCTTTTTTGGAGACATGTTATTGAGCAGCTGAGTCTGTCTTGTGCTCCCAATTGGGTTTGGAGTGGTCTGCAAAGGTTTGTTTTAAATTTGGTCTCCAACTCAAGGGAAAATTGTGAGGTGATGGAACATTCAGCAGGTGGCATCTAACAGGAGACCTGATATTTGAAGGCATGGACTCTAGACTTCTTTCTCTCTGTTAGGTCTTGACCTTAGGTGAACCTATCTGCTTATGTTGCTCACCACAGTATGCCATTGTTTTCATGACCCAATAGAATGAGTCAGGTGATTTTGGACAGAAGCTTCCCAAACCTTTCTCATTGTAAGCTAATTATCTAAGGTATTCTTAAAATTCTAGAAATTTATACAGTAATAGGAATTGGTTACAATAATGAGAAGCTAACATATCTTGCTTTACAAGTGTGTTTCTGGTTAATAGAGAAAATGATGCACTTAGATTTATTACTTTGTCTTATTTTAGATCAATATTTCAGTGATGGGGAAAGGAATATTCAGAATGTAAATCCTACATCAATAGTCTGATATATTGTTCAACCTGAATGCTTATTCCCTGCTATAAAGTGATTGGAAACACACTGTACTTGGTAATTAACAAGCAGTTCTAACGCAAGATCAAATGTAAGTAGCAGTCATCATCATTGTTTGTATACTTGACTGTAACAGTAAATCTACAAATATTAATGCCTGAGGAACTTTTGTGATTTGAAAATCCTGAGACAGTTGAGCATTATTGATGCCTGCTGTAACCTATATATCTGGTGCAGAGCCAGCTTTCTGGAGACTCGGGCAGTAAGCTAATGAGTTTGACTTCATAATGGGCAACTTAGGAGCTGAGAAGTAGTCCTCTGAAATGAAAAATAACAAAAAGGCAGGGATGTAGCTCAGAGCCAGGGTCTTGGGTTCAATGGTCAGCACCAATTTTTTTCTTCTGTGTCTGATTATGATTTTATTTTCTACTTTTTTTTACTTTAAAATCTTATACTGAACATATTTGCTGCAGCTCATATAGCCATTTTATAGTAGAATTTGTAGCACAAAATTTCTCATTGGATTACAAATAATTTAAATATGTAAGACATTTGATATACATTCTTGATAAAATATGTGCTCTACCTGACACACAGCAATGATGGATAGTTCATTATCACTTTACTTTTAGCAAACTAGATTTTAATAAAGTTTATGATATAAAAAGTGCCTGCTGTTGGCATCGCTTTGCATATTCTTGTATAACAGAAACCATGACTAGGTCTCTTCCTAGCATATAAGTGCTTTTATGGGAGCAAGACAAGATTAGGTGTTGAGGGGGCATTGAGATAGCTCAGTGAGCTAAAGCACCTGTTTAGGCAAGCCTAGGCAAAGCATAGGGACCATGGTTCGATCCCTGGCACCACATGTGGCTGTCTAAGAAAAAAATTGGGTGTTGTTAAGTGTTCTAAGCATATTTGAAACTGATATAAACTAACATATAATGAAGCTCTCTTTTGGCTCAATATTCTTTGTTGATAGATCAAGTGAAGGTAAAACAAGAATATAAAAATTTGTTTTCAGCATTATTTTTCAACTTTTAAGACAAAGTTCAGAATCTATGAGATTTGTCTCTGAAATGTTGACCTCATGTGGCAAGCAGTATATTATAATAATAATGTTTTTTTGTTTTTGTATCTTTAGGGAAGGGTCTACAGGGTGTTCAGGGTCTCACTACTAGATCAGACTCGTAACGACTGGCCTGTTTACAGCCTCCCTAGAGCTGGGATTACAGGAGTGTGCCACCATGCCCAGTCTCAATTGAAGTCTCAGCATGCCCAAGAAATTGAACCCCTGGCCCCTGCATCTGCTTGCAGGTGTTTTAATCCTTTGAGCTATTTGGCAGGCCCTTTATAATGATAATCTTAATGTCATAAAGTATAATCAACTTAATACATCGATGAAGTCATCCTAAATTTATATTTACATATGTGTTTCTTTCCATGGGTTGGACCATGCATCCACCTGAGTGAACAGGGCTGGCAATAAAATGCTTCCTTCATAAGTGACTCAGAGACACCCATCATAATTAACTCTGGATCAGTGCTGTAATCTAGAGTTTAAATCCTCCTTTTCCCCATTTTAGTTAGTGCTATAAAGCTTAGGGTGAGAAATTTAAAAAATAAAACCTGCTTCTTAATTTTTCAATTTAAAGACACCCTCATAGGCATCTTCTGCTGAACTCTGTGTTGCATCAGCCACTCTCAAAAGTTTTGGCATGGTGCCCAAATGGGTATGATCTTCAGCATGCTCGGAACCAGTCTCTAAATACAGAGATCGTTCTGATTTCAAATGGTGTTTCAACTCACTGTCCTCCAACAGAGAAGCATTAAGCCATCATTCCCAGAAAACTTTTTGCCATGGAAAAATCTGTAAACATCAGTACATGATCAGATATATTGATAGGATGCATTTTTAAAAAATCAAACTCAGAAGTTGATGAAGAAATTTAATAAACACTTACCAGTAATGAGTCAGAATAAAAGGAAACATCTTTTAGCTTAAGCCCGTTTTGTAGGCTGTCATGGTGTACCCATCAAACTACTGAATCACTTAAAATTTATGAATTCATAAGTGGAAAAAATGAACACACAATTAAAAATCATCAACCAGGAATTTATAAAAGAGATTTTATCAAAATTAAAAGCTATTAAGGTTTAATTAAATTAAAATCCAACAGTGATATAATAAACACTCTAGATGTCATTTTCTTGAGGAAGTTGCCTACATTGATGAGAATAAAGGAACAACATTCAGACATTAATAGTCAGTTGTCTCCCTAAAGTCTTCTGTATGAATAAACAATTCTCAAAATGTGCCTTTCTAAAATATTTCAGGAATGGGGCACACGATCCTGCAACTAGGAAATGAGAATTGTCGGTAGAACTATGATCAAGATAGACATATTCTGTGACTCAGTTGAAACAGGATGAAAGTCATTCTATTTAAATTAAACAAACAAGCAACAACAACAAAAAAGCACTGCCCCTCAGGGACAGGGAGATAGCTCAGTAAAAATAAACACTTGCCTGGAAAGCACAGAGTCCTGAGTTCAATCCCACGTACCAGACACACACACACACACACACACACACACACACACACACACACAATAAATAAATAAATAAGATGCTATAGATAAACAACATAATCATAAATCAAAATTTTACATATTAACACATGAAGTATAAAAATCACATGACTCAAAAGTAGTCCTAAAAGAGTCCTGAAAAGCATCTGTCATGTAGAGGCTTAAAAGTCCTGATCAAGCAACACCACCTAGACATTGTGGAGCTAAGAGCAGGATCCTATTGATTTTGTTGGCAATGCAAGCATAGGTTTCTTCACCTTGAACTTGAATTTACTGTCCAAACAAACATTGGTAGCTATTATAAAAAGTGATCTGAAATTTAAAGAAAAACTGTCAAAATCCCTTTCATATTGAATCGTAATTAATTGAGAAATTTAGTTATTGAATACAGAAGCAAGCAATTATTGCACTGTTTTACATATATATATATATATATATATATATATGATATTTATGTGAGATATATATGTTAGATATATATCAGGCTGGGGGGAAAAGTAGAAACTAGACTAGCTTCAGGTAGTCGAAGCTAGTCCGATAACTCTGCTATATTTTGTGTTTGTAATATTGGGTAAGACAACCTCCCTAAATTTAGACTCTCCCATTAACACAATAGATATATAACACCTAGATCTTACCATTTTTGGAAACAGTTATTGCTAAAGTGTTCAGCAGAATGTCTCACACTCCAGAAGCAGTTAGCTATTGTTACTATTATTCAATCACACAAATTGCTAGTGCAGTAATCTCTGACATATATATATATATATATATATATATATATATATATATAGTACATTATAGGATCCAAGTATTCTTACAAACAACAAAAGGAATATATGAACAAGGATAGGAGGAAAGATGGACAGTGTCCATGTTCCTGGAAAACTTAGTATCTAATTCTATTCTACTTTAATTTTAACTGAGAAAAATGTGGATTATTTTTAATTTTTTAAATATTTATTTATTTGTTTGTTTGTTTGGTAAAGAGTGTCACTACACAGCTGAGAATCAACGATTCTCCTGTCCCAGCCTCCCCAGGTCTGGTGTTACAGGCCTACCCTACCATACCAAGTTTGGGGGCTGGCACAGTGTGCTCTAGGTTCTGGGGCCACCATGGCATGCAGTACTGGGGATGAAACTCCAGTCTTTGCACTTGCCAGGCAGGAATTTGACCATTAAGCTTTCTCCCCAGTCAAAAATGTGGTTCTTATTACTTTGTTAAATAATGTCATCTAGTCAAAAAAATTAATATCAGAAGTCAGATGAATAAGATAAAACTAATTTGAAAATTAAGATTAATTATTTCTCTAAAGAGATGAAAAGAACCGGTTTACCCAAAACCATCTGACCTCAAATGTAGTCACTCAAGTTGTGGACAGCATTTTCAGTGATTGCTCATCATAGGTTATCATGTCGGATAGATATCTAGAAGAACCTAATGAATTACGTTGTAAGGACTACAGCCTTGGAGTAATCCTTTATGTCATTTCACTTCAGGCTTTTATTCTCTGATGAATATCTTTGTTCTCTAAGAAATATCTCAGTTTTTACTCCCTTTCTCCTTGTTGGGAGGGGTGCTACCTATAAACAGTCAGGTTGACAGAGCTGTATGAGAGTCAGGCAGGACTTTTGCAGCCACTCTCAGAGCTTCCTTGGGATGATTTAAGAGTTCCTGGTCTGATGTCCTGCTTCTGGTCTTCATTCTGTCACTCAGTGGAAGAAGGAATCAGAGGGTTACCACCAAGCTGAAATTGCAGTTAGGTCCACTAACCCCCCCTTCAAGAACTTTTCATTTTGTTCTCTGGAATAGATTATGTCTTATTTGTCCATTGTAAAAGTTTTAGTAGGAATTCACTGAATTCCTATTTAGTATGTTGAATCAATTTCCCAAAGCCTTCCTTAAAAAATAAGCCCAAAAGAGAAGAATTTGACCCATCAATCAGGACTATTTTTTGTCTTGTCATTGTGAGTGGAACCGATTGGAAAAAAAAAGTCTTGGTCAAGAATTCCATTTTTAAAATTCTTATAAGTTGATGAATATAATAATTATAGTTTATGCTATGTTAGCCAATGTTATAATGATTATCAAGTAGTAACAAAATAGTATTAACAATAGAGTTATTACCTTGCTTCTTTGTAAAAACAAAATGATATGTAAAATAAAAATGATTAAAATACACAGTACTTTAAATCTCACCAACATTTCTATACCAAGGCACTTTAACTTTTATTGTCAAAGCAGTCATTATCTAAAACTTAAGAGTTTTGTTAGGTTATTGTTTTTTCCTTGTCCTTTTAATTTATTATTTTAAAATTTATTTTAAAGAGTATAAAATATTAGATAAAATATTAGAAATGACACACTTTTTTTAAAAAAAATGACACTGGTTATTATATTGCACATTGCTGTCTTTACTGTATTTGCTCAGATAACAGATATTAACATATACAACTAACTGGTCAAAGTAAAACATTTATACATTAACTGTTAACATTTTTTTAAATACTTAATTTTGTTTTAATTGTGAGTCCTTATTTTTTGAGATTTCACCCTTTCAATAATTCATGCAGTCTTGACACTAGGGTGAAAAGTGTCGTTCTCCATGTTGGCTTGGAAAATCATTAGAGGCACGTGTCTCCTGCAAAAAGTCTCAAAGTTGTGCATAGACATTATTGATATTTGCCCAATAAGTGCCATCTCCACACAATCAGTGTTCACCAATGGCATCCTTTAGGACTAAACTTGAATCTAGTCTGTTTCATATCCGTGCCATAATGAATGGTAAATATTTTGAATAATTTGGGTTGCTACTCACAGGAAATCTGATTCTATGGTTGAATGCTGGGCTTAGTAAGTTATATACCATACATTGATCCTTATTTTGACAATCCATTGAATAAGCCTCGACAAAGAAATATCATATTAGAAAACACAAGGGCCTAGGACTCTATAAGCCTGGTATCAATGCATGTTTTTCATTAATTTTATCTCTGTCTTTAGGCAGGTGACTCAACTCTGTTTCTCTATGAGCAAAATGAAAGCTTATTAAGAGTCCTTTAAAGAGTCGTGATTCACACAGGGCATAGATCCCTGTAACAAGCCTTCCATATCTAAAAGTATGTTCTGATATTAGTCATTGCTGTGTAACAGAGCTATAGCTTGAGGAAGGAAGTGTTTTGTGTAATGGAGAAAATGAAGAAGTGTGAAAAAATGTCAAATTGTGAAGACGGAGGTCTTGGAAATGAGAAGTAGCCTGAGAGCTCCACCTGGGCCCTCTGAGAGGCTGATTCTACTCAAACATCATGGAGGATTTTTGGAAGATCTCAGAATACTGTGAGATCATTAAGCATTGAGTATATTTCTGCTTCATAATTAGTTAAAACCTTAAGCACTTGAGAGAGCAGACTCAATGCCACAAGTGTGGTATTAGAGTCCTATTACAGTCATAGAACCCCTGAGAAGATACAGCATTTTGAAGGATCTATGGTAAATAGGTAGACCCATTGCTTTCAGCCTGCTGGTGGGAAACTGTCTTCCTGGAGGGAAACAAGCCATCACATGCCTGAATGTATCATCACTGAGATCAGATGAAGAAGGAAAGGAAGAGGCTGGGTCTCATTGTCCCCTCCAAGGGCACAGCCCCATGACCTGAAGATCTTGCAATAGCACCCCCCCTTGAATATTAACCCCACAGTAGGACTGAGCTTTAACACCTCGTCTTTGGGGCAGCGTTGAAATCGAATTATAGTGTTTCTCGTATATTCATCTGAACAGAAAGGGACAGATTATTAAACATAAGATCAGAAACAGTGCATCAGAACTAGGATTACTACAGTAAATTTAAAAAAAGTTTAAGAGAACAGAAGGTTAGATGTAATACTTAAATTGTAAAAGGAAAGGGCTATTTTGATTCATTTTTCAAAGTGATCTAATTGTTATGGTTTGTGTCTAGTTGTCTTCCCAAAGCCTCATGTACGTCATGAGCAGACATGGCTCAAGAAACCGTGAGTGGCTTAAGGGGCAGGGACATAGTGGTGGGAACTGTTAAACTGGTGTTTGGCACTTCCTTTGGCCTGTGGCCTTTCATAGGTGTGGAGACAGTCATCCTGGACAAGGCAGTGCCCCATCCTCTCCTCCAGACCCTCTAGCATGAGGCGGTGGTGTCTGCCACTGAGGCCACCTCAGGCAGAGTGATGTTTGGTGACAACAGAGGCACTGATCCTCTCTCCTGAGCAAATAAAGTTCTTAGGTCTTGATGAGTAACTCAGGCTGTTTTAAGCTATGAAAGTTCCAGTAATTGTGAGCTAAATAAACATTTCCTTCCTTCATTTTGCATGTCAGATATTTGTCCCAGCAATGAGAGAAAATTAACTAAGACACACTAATTGAAAGGTAAAAGACAGAATTAAATCTATCCCTTTGCAGCTTCCACTATATTTGAAATTAAGAATGCTGCAATTGATATTGTGTTGTCTGTTGGGGAGGGGATAAAATACTGTATTGTGTGCCCTTCAAATACTTTCACAATTTAGAAAATATGAACGAGAGCTTTATGGCTTATATCTTATTCGAAACTTCTTGGTGCACTTTATTATCTTATGTGATTAATAATATATCATCATTGTGCACACATTTCTATATGATTGAGACACATAGTATGATCTAGAAGTAATAGTGGTAAATGAAACCATCTTTGGACTCATTCTAAACATTGATTTCATCATCAAGGTAGAACTTAACAGAAAAGAACTGAATTCATTGAAAGAGAGGCCACAAGAGTTTTTCATGGTTACTATTACATTTCACCAATTCATATGTACTTCTGAAATGGTAAATGGATTTGCTGTGAAATGTAAAATTGCTGCATGTTCAAGAAACTAGGGGTACAGAATGAACATGTAATAAACCCCTTCTGATCTCCTTCAAAAAGATAAGTTGCCCTGCTTTAAAAGCCTATGATTACAGCTCTTTACCTATGACAGTGACATAGTGACAGAGATGCATATGAAACCACACTTATAGTCAAAGGTCTTCCTCTTGAGAGAAACACTGCCACGGCTGTACCACAGGACATCAGTGTGGGTATTTCTGTTTGTTTCCTGTTTTAGTTCTGTGATGGTGTTGAGATTAATGAAAGCTTTTTGCACCAATTTTGATAAACTTAGATTGTTTTATTCTTTTTAACAATTAATGTATTAATTATAGAAGTATCATTGTTAAAATATCTGGGTATTTCTAGTATTAACTTACTTTACATAACACATACTATTAATGTATAGTTGGCTATATTTTGTCGATTTGCCTATATTTTGTTCACTTTCATAGTTTATTTAAATGATATAAATGAGCTAATTTCTTTAGTTTTTCAGCAAGGAGTCAGGTAGAGGTGTTCCAACCAGAGTATGATTTTCTTTACTACCTGTTATGGCTGTGTTTAGGTGTCACTGAAAAGGTTCATTAGGTCATAAGTAGGGCTTTTTCAGAGGTGGCTAATTCTAGAGTGTGGGACACTGGAATTGACTCATGGTGCAATGCTAGGATTAAGGACTAAGAGTGAGTGCTATGGCCCCGTGTAGCCCGGACAAGATAAAAAGGGGCAGAAAGAGGCTCTTAAGGCTCCTTTTTGTTTTTGCTACCTTCTGCCCTCCATGAGCTGTTCTCCACATTGCCTTGGAGCCAGCCAATTATGAACTGACTTCACCACAGACTCTCTACAGACTACGAGCTAAGTAAAATTTTCCTCTCTTAGCTTGTATGTGTTGGGGATTTTGTCTTAGCAGTGAGGAAACGGTTTTGCTTTTCAAAAACTTTAATTTAATGTACAAAGATACTTCAAGAAATTGAAGATCTTATTGAGGAAAGGAAGAAAACTTTAATCTGAAATTTGTCAATGTCTTCCATTTCACATTTTATTCTGCTAAATTCTAATAGAATTTGCACTTTTTATTAAATTTATGACTGCACGTATTACATTTTTCAGTTCCCTGATGTCTCATGTGTGCATATGTAAAAAGATGTTTAAGGTAGTATCTGCAAGTTTTCAGGTGATCTTTATGTCTCAAATTTAGGTGACCTTAACACTTTAATTTTTTGTAAACATACATAATTTTTAAAATAAATGTGCATAATTTTTAAATAAGCATGCATAATATTTTCAACAGAATGTTCTATTATTTTGAAAAATATTAGATATAGTTTCTTGCTTTCAAAATCAACATTACTAAAGTCACCCCAGTATTTTCTGATTAAACCATTAAGTCTACGTTGTTGTTAGAGCTGAATGATAACTTTGTGTGGGAATTGTTCACATGGAGGCTGATGTGCCAAGCGCCTATTGTATGAAGCATAGAGTCTGTTCCAGACTGCTGGCCAGGTCCTTGGTTTTTCACCCTGCATTTACTCTCTAAATACTGTGGACGTCATCCATGAATATATACATCAATTCTTTTCACAATAAAATTTAACTTATTACGTGTCTTTTAAAGTCAAGATTAATGCTTTAAGGTCTGATCCTCAAAAGCACACTATTTTGCAAATACCACGTTTATTTCTTTTGCCTCCAGCACAAAAGATGCTCTGAGTTCTTTTCTCATTTGATTGTTTGAAGCCTCAGAAGGCCTCTGACCAGATGGCCTGATTCAACATTTTTGAGAGAAAGTGTAGTTGAGGAAGAGTGAGGGGATAATAGGAGCAATGGCAAATTGCAGAAGATGTGAAACCAGTATTGGTGACAGGAATGAAGCCTAGTCCTTAGGGCTAGCTGCTACCAGTGTGCTGGCTGCAAGACCTCTCTGCCTCCAGGTCCTCTCTTGTGATGGACTGAGACTAGTGAGTATGATTCCATTTCTGATACCCACACTTCAATAATAATTGCATTTTTGTGAATAAATATTTTTCTTTTTAATTTACAGAAAGGGAGAGGAGGATTTCTGAAGCTTAGCTATTAGCTACATAAAGACTTTCACTACCATATTTCTTCTAAATTCTAGTTGCTCTACAGATAACAACCATGGTTTTCCTTTTGGTAAATCTCTGTGTCCATGTAGGAAGGAGTTAACAACACATCTTTAATAATATTTACTATTCAGACAGATAGTGAGGTTCAGCTCAACTGCCTAAGCTTATGTAATAATATCATTAAGCTTCTCTTCTGGACGGTTAACAACTTAAGTTTGCAGGACAAAAATTAGAGAAAAAGAAAAGCTGCAAGGACAGCCAACATTTTGACCCTAGCTTTCAAGTTCAATGAGGAATCAGGACATAGGACAACTTGTACTGTAACATCGTGTAACTAAGTGGTGTTCCAAATTTTCTGATCAAGGAGATTATGGGGACACAGAGGAAAGTGATTGATGATGTAAAGTGTGCCTAAGAAAAGTCACATGGAGAGAAAATATTCTCTCAGGCTGTCACAGAGAACAAATTGGTCAAGCAATGGCTGTTACCCATCCAGATGCCTGATACTGACAGAGGATCTACAAAGTGCAGTAGGGTTTCAGG
The DNA here is from genome assembly GCA_002564305.1 of Octomys mimax. Taxonomy (NCBI): domain Eukaryota; kingdom Metazoa; phylum Chordata; class Mammalia; order Rodentia; family Octodontidae; genus Octomys; species Octomys mimax. The sequence goes on along the minus strand of NDGM011229486.1, from coordinate 11,037 downwards.
AAAAATCCTGAGGGGATTTGACTGACTTTATCAGATACAAAAGTTGCATTTCTTGTTATATAGGTCTTGCCTTATCTTGGTCTTACCCATTCAGCAGAAAAGTATAAAAACAAGGTATAAAAAGAAGGCCATATTAATATGCTGAGCTGTAAAAGGCTCAAGTCAACAACTGACATTGCCACTCCTGCAGATAACCCAATACTATTATGGAGTACTGGACTACATTGGATTATTTTGCTGAATTCATGCACCTACAATATTTAAATGGTGAAGGAATAACCATCTCTGACAAAACTAAACAAAACAAGGGATACAAATGAAGGACCATTTTGTATCTGTATATACAAAATAGTTAGGATAGATATACA
>NDGM011229486.1:0-10619 GCA_002564305.1 Octomys mimax | reverse complement strand
ACTTTCTCTTAATTCAATGAGAAGAAAGATTTTTACTAATAGTGTTTGGACAAGATATCATGTGTGCCTCTTGTACTATGAATAACCACTATAAAGACAACAATATGTAGTGTATTAATTATTAAAACTAAACTACTGACCTATTTTGAAACTGTCTTGTTTCTATTTGTTTCTCAACAAAATTAGTGAAGATATCCTTAGCAGGAATGAATAAATATGAGGAAAAAATAATGATAAAAAGCATTTCTTCGATAAGGTATTTATATAATCAGAGACTTGGACATTTTGGGAGATGTATACTAGCAATACAAACTTACTATCCAGCAATCATCTGTGATATAGTTCAAGGCTATAAATGGTAGTGATATACAGATTGATGAATGTTATTGTAAGCAAAAAATGAAATGGGCAAGTGAATAATGCCAGGAACACAGGCATTAGGTAAGACCATAATGTTAAGTGAACAAGTCAGGCACAGAAGCTTAAACGTAACATGGTTTCTTTTTATGAGAAACACAAATTATATAGAAAGAACAAATAGGAAGATAGATTTTTCTCACAGAAGGGGATTAAGAGATGAAGATAGAAGGAAGTATGAGAAGGAAGAGGATGCAAAAAGGAATAGAGGTGTGTTATGTACATGTACAAGCTGCACATAAGGAATGTACAATTACATTCTGCAAACGTAGACTATTAAGAAAAGAATTGGTGCTTTATCTTTGTAGAAGGCCTTTATACTTTTTCAGAAGGTGTCCTTCCATGGAGAAATTTTAATATTGTTAGTTTCCTTCACACCTTGTGATTGTTTTGTACCATTTCTCTTAATAAACAAAAATATTTTGTTCTCATGGCATCTCTTTGTTTGGGAAAAGAAGGAGCATTGTAAATTGTGGCATCTCCAGATTGAAATTCTACACATGATGAGGGTAAAATAGATCAAATAATTGTTTCTTGCCTCTCTTCTCCAAAGATGTCTGTTGTCCAGCACTTGGTTGCTGCAATGAGAATGATTGAGAATCCTGTCAGCAGCGAGGGATGAGGGAAGAGAGAGGAGTTGTGGGATTTCACTTCTCCCTTTTTTCTTTCATATGTCTAGAATTGTTATCCAGCCTCATTTATTTGAGACTAAAATGGGCAGGAGGAGAAAAAAGGACAAAGCTCTCCGCTGCTGATGTTTCATATTGAAATTAAGGATAAGACACAAATGAAGTACAACCTGTGGAAAACAAATGCCTGGAATAATTCTCTGCAAGTGAGGAGTCCATTCAGGCTGGACACAGTTAAATCAAAATTTCTCTTATTCTTTTATTTTAAATCAAAATCACATCATCTAAAGCACAAATTAATTAACACATTCTATTTAAAAGAAAAGAAATGTCAAGATCTCCTAAGATAATTAGTGATTCAGCTTTCTCAACTGTCACTTTTCATCCACAATTAGTGAGAAAGCTTTTGATTACTGATGCTGTCATTTCTTGTCTAAGGTGTAAAGCATGTACTACAACACATCTCTGATGAACGTATTATCACCTACTAATGTAATGGAACATTAGATTCCTTTTTCAAAAGAATGAGAAAAGTAAAATCTTTTGATAAAAATATTCTTTGAAATTATAAAAGCGATCAGGTTTCTAATCTGGTGACTGCAACTTTCAAAAGGATTGATTAATCATAGTGGAGTAATTATCTTTGACATTCATCTTTCTATGAGGTTTGAAGAGCCAATCTGAAGGTAAATTTTATTATAAAGTTAAGATGAATCAATTTTCTGTGATGTTCAATGAAGGAAAACAATTTTAAGTACAAAAAGCTGCATTAGAAAGGCAGTGTAGTGTGAAACAAGCTTTGGGCCACAAATTGATACCCTGAACCCACTGCTGAGCTGACAGTGGCCTGTCAGTATGAGCTGCTTGTAGGTGGATGGATAATAGGCTATGTGCAGATGAGTGTCAAGAGTTCTAGTCCCTAAGGCCAGCCAGATAGCTCAGCGGACAAAAGCGCCTGCTTAGACAGATGCAGCAACGGGGGTTCAATCCCCCATGTGCCATGCCGGCATACTTTGGGGGTGCTCTGAGAGGGTCATTGACACTGGGTGTGGTGGCTCGTGCCTGTAATCCCAGCTCTTGAGAGGCTGAAAACAGGAGAATGACTACAAGTCGATCTATGTAGTGAGACCCTGTAACCCTGTCCTAAAATAAAAAGAAAACATTAAAAAAAAAAAAGAGTTCCAGTCCCTAGTTGCACCTCATTCTGAAAACAGACTCATAAACTAAGTCCAAGGGAAACACTGTCAAAACCTTCCTCTTGCATCTGCCTCAAATGCCTTGCTACCATCTCTTGTGTTTGTGTACACTTACCCAGAGGAGCCAAATGGCAGCTCAGGTGCCAAGGTCACTCTGATCCAGGAAAGGTGGTTTGATCTGCAAACTTTCTCTCACAAAAGGCTAAAATAAGTAAATGAGCCTGAAGGGTAAATATGTTGAAAGCTGTTACTGGGAATTGGACCAATTTTTTCTTTTTGCCAATATACCTTCCTTAATTATGGACATCACAAGGTATAAATGATAAAAATTAATAGCCTATTTTCCAGTGCTTTGAAATATATGTACTAATTTCACAAAGCCTCAGAGGACTTTTCTTTCCATGGTGATTAATCTAATTTGACCCTAACCCTAATTTGGGGATTAATGAAGAAAGTATCCCAAAAAATTCACAGTAGGATTCTGCGTTGGCTCACTTTTTTGTCTCTAGCCACAAACTCTCCTGAGCTCTAGAATCATTTAAATATGAATGATGAGAGTCTTCACTGGGCATTTTTGATCTGAATCTCCTTGAAGGAGGCCATCCTATCAGATTCTCTTTAAATTCTACTGCCCCTGTCTGCGTCTCAGATGCAAAGCTAGTAGTCAGTCCCCTTCTGCCCTCTGCACTACATACCTCTTCTCTTGCCAAGTCCTTTCGCCTTCCTCTTTGAAACTGAATAGAATATGGTATGTAGAAACAACTCCAAACACATCAAGTCATTGGATCTTGGGCAAAAGAGCCAAAAATATATGCTGAAGGAAATACAGCCTCTTTAATAAATAGTGCTGGAGAAACCAGCTGTGCACATGCAGATGACTGAATCTAGTGCCATTTCCTTTAGTATGTTCTACAAGTCAAAATGGATGAATGATCTAAGAATTAAAGCACTAACACTATCCTGCTGGGATATAAAATTTGAAGACAAAGACATAGCTAAAAGTATTCTAAACAAAAGCAAAATTACATAAGAAATAACATCAATTAAAAATGTAGTTACATTAAATGTAAAAACCTGTGTACAACAAAAGAAACAACCAACAGAATGAATTAACAACCTATACAATGGGAACAAAATTTGCCAGCTATTCCTCATACAGAAAACTAATATCTAGATTATATGAAGAACACCAAAAATAATAGACTTCCCAAAACAAAAGATCTAATCTATCAATGGACAACTGGGAGAAGTAGACATTTATGAGAACAAATATAATTGGCTGATAAATACATGAAGACATTCTATGTCTCTGATGTTTAGAAAAATTCAAATTAAAACAACACTGACATGCTGTCTTAATCCAGGAAGAATGTTCATTATCAAGAAATCATATAAAGACAAATACTGGTGAGGCTGTAGAGAAAAAGGGACCCTTCTCCATTATTGGTGGGACTGTGCACTGGTTCAGCCACTGGGGAAATCATTGCGGAAATTCTTCAAAAATTAAAACTAGAGATTCCTTTTGACCCTGCTATTCCCCTTCCAGCTATCTTCTCAAAATAGAAGCAGGCTTGGATGTAGCCTACATGTCCACCTACAGATTAGTCTATAAAGAAAATATGGTTTCCTGCAAAATGAAGTATTTCTCTGTCAAAATGAAGGATAAATTCACATCATTTGTAGGAAACTGAAAGAACTTTGAGACAACATTAAGTGAAATAAACTGGGCACACATGCATAAATATGGCATTCTTTCTCTTATATGAGTAATTCACAGTACAAGTAATGTGAGCTTCCCCATACATAAAAAGAGAAAAGATATAACTCTCTTCCCTCATTCTTAAAATGTTTAGCTATTTCACAATGACTTATATCTTCACATTCTTTAAAGCAAATAGTCTTTTAATATAGCCACACACTATTTATCTAAGCCTATCTATATCCTTCTGTTGTCTAGCCAATCTTTTCCAAAGCTTTTCCTTTGTGAAAGGAAAGGATGTTTCCTTTTTGCAACACTATATTGTGCTTTCTCTACCCTGAAAATACTTGTTCTTTGTGATTCACTTATTTAAATGTCCCTTTTCTGTGACTTCTACAATAACTTTTTAGTTATCATTAATTTCATGAATCAACAATGTAGAGTGTCCTATAAATAAATGCCTTAGTGCTAAACACATAAAATTTCTAAATATTGGTGTAAAATTTCCTCATAAATTTAAATAAAATTATTAGATAGAGCTTGCTTAATTAAAGCGTGAAAAGTAAACAGTGAAATAAGAATAAGAATTCTTCAGCTACAGTGTACAGCCCTTCTTTAGCTCAGGGACCATTAAAGAGTGAGGATCAAGGTAAAGAATATAAAATATTCTCTGAATGTAATTCCTTCTTCCGGAGCCATTGGGGCATTTCCTGTGCACCTACAAGAAAGAAAAATCCAAATATATTAGGGTGGAGTGCATCTCTAGCCAGCTCAGGCATGAAGAGTGTCGTGTGTGGTGTCCAATATTTCTCATCACTTGGTCTTCATTTTGATGCCCATCAATAATTCCGGGGCAAAACCAGTTGTTTAGGATATTACATTGTTAAGCATATATCAGAAAAAGTTATTTGTTCATAATTAGTTAATCTAGTTAAATTTAGCTCACAAAACCTATAATTTGGGCAAATGCATCAGCAGGAGCTATCACAGGATGCTTTTGTCTGTGCTTCACATGTGTGCCTGTGTGCAGTAAATCAGGCTTGATAACATCTCTTCTGTCACACTCCACGTGTCACACTAATAAAATCTGACATGCTCAGGGATGTGGTGATGAATAACCACATGTGGGGATATCTTGGGGAATGCTTACAAATATTGTCTGGAAGTAGCTTCAGATCCTAACGTGCACTTGGTCATCTTAATCTTGGATTACCAATATCATAACAAGAAATTAGCATTTAATTTCAGCTATAATCACTGAATAACATAGCACTCTATGATAAAATATATCCAATATTTCTAAAAGGTATATTTTAATTTATGTGAATAAGTGGATCAGTGCTGTAAGTCACAAATCAGAATGATGTAAGACATTTATCAGGATCAAAATAACATTCAGCTTGTATTTTATTTAGTTTTCTATTGTTTCCCCAAATACTTACTATTTGCTATCTTCTGAACTACAAACTCCATTCTTGCTTGGTACACTCTGTCACCTGGTCTCTACTGTCATTCTGTGTCATCCTCACTCACTAGTTGACACAGTGAAGCTGAGAGAACAAAACTAAGGTATGATTCCTAGTCACATCTGCATAGCATGTGCTTTATCCAAACAAAGCCATTCTCAGTCCTGCCACTCCCTGGTCCCTCTGTGATGGTGCTGAGGACCCTTCAGGCACTCACATCCCGCAGTGCTCTACCCTCCTTCCTATGGGAGCTCCATCCCATGAGGTTAGGATTCTATCCTGCAGGAAGCGAGGGATGCTGACTTCAGCTGAGGAGTGCTGACTCCACGTCTGTGCAGAGACCTTTGTGGTGTGAAGTGCCCTGTACCGTTGTGCTCTGGTTAGTAGCAGCTGCGACTTCTGAAATCAGATTCCAAAACCTATCACGATGAATCCAAAGACAGCCTTCTCAAAATCCTTTCTGAACATACACATATAAAGTTAGCATCCTACTTTGGAAACAAAACCCTTAGAGAATTTCATAGGTAATTTTCATATGGACTCTCAAGAGTCCATAATTTTATGTTAAAAAGAATTCCCCCAGGGGAATAAACCACAACATTAGAAATATAATATCTATGTTTTCATTTATATTTACCTTAAACGTGGTGAACACAGAATTTAAATTTATTTTAAAAATCAAGTTTTTAGGGCCGGCGGTATAGCGCCACAGACTAAGCGCTTGCTTAGGTAAGCTCATGAGCAATGGTTCAATCCCTGGCTCCGCATGCTGCACTCGCCCTGCCCCCAGGTGCTCTGAGCCGGCGGTGATGGAGTCCAGGCTTGGTGGCGGGAGCCTGTAAGCCCAGCATTTGAGAAACAGAAATCAGGAGGATCACGACTAATGTGGGCTGGGCTGTGTGTGTAGTGAGACCCTGCACAAAAAAAAAGAGAAAACCTAAAAATCAAGTTTTTACTGATTTTACTTAAAAAATGTTACTTTTTAAATTGGAAAACTTTCAGTGAAAGATTATTTTAGGCATAACTGATATAATATCCCAATATTTGGGTAATGTTAATATTACAGATTGCTGTTTGGAGAGATGCTATCAAAATAGTCACTCACATATTTATTGTCAGAACCTTTTGTGTAATAAACAGTCAGTATAGTCATGATTTAAAACAGCTAATGTATGTTCAATATGTGAAAGCCAAGTTTGCACATATTTGCTACGTGTAATAAATTTCCCACATGTAGCTTGTTGACAGGAACAGATTTAGAGTTTGCCTCATAATGTACCTTTTTAGAATGCTAATAATATCCATTATGCTGAGATCAGCTTAGTGTTTGTGAACTTCATTCTGTTGCGCTTAAACAGCATCTTTATTTGAGCAAACAGAGATGTTTATTCCATATGAACTATTTGCCAGAACTGGACACCATTTCATAACAAAAAAATTGCACACCATTTAAACCATTTTCTTCTCTCACTCCTTTAAAGAATAAATTCCTGAATTATCTCTAAAGCATTTTCATGGTTTTGTCTTGTAAACATATGCAAGATTTAGATACTGGAGCTGAAATAACTGTAATGATGCTATCGAACACTATTGTGTTTTCAAATAAATTGTAGCTATTTTACCAAAATCAAACTTCTAAATAGATTTGGGGCTAAAAATCATATTAAGGAAAATACAGTGCAATTCTCCATTCATTGCTCTATACTGCACACATTTCGAGTAAAAATTTCCACTAATAGGGGAAAAAAACCTTTTTAATCCTTCTCATTTCCTACCACCTTTCATTTTGTTACTAAAGTAAAACCACAAATTTCAGCAAACACAGGTGAAGACATTCATGTACAGGTAAAGACAGGTGAAGCAGAGATAAGAGCTCAGATTTCTTTAAATTATTTACTCATCAAGAACACAGTGTGCAGTGAAATAGGTCAGATTTATATAAGGATGTTAAAAATAAATTTGACAGAAGTATCAAATAATAATTACTGGATCCTGTGGAGGTTGAGGAATGAGAGAGGCTGGAGCGTAGGATTCTAATGAGTGAGACAGAAACAAGATGTTCCAGTGTTCCACAGAGCAGTGGGGAGGGCCGCAGTTAATATTACATGTTTATAAATCAGTATTACAGAGAAGAGTGTGTGTGCTATCCCCACCCCAGGGTGGGTACTCTGTTCAGAATGAGGCTTGTCGTGCTGACCCCTTGTGGCTTTTTCCACCACCATGAATGGCTGCCCTCTGCCATGTGCCACCCTTAAGCCTGACCAAGCAATGCCAGAGCAATCAGTGACTGATTACTAATCACACGCTCTTAATCGCAGCATCACATACTCTATATTTAGCCACCTCTGAAAAAGCTACTGTGACCACATGACACTTTGGGAGAACTTTTAGATACAAGCCATAATAGGCCTTCGAGTGAAAAAGAATTTCTGAACCCAGAATCATTTTTTAAAATAAGAAGATTGGTTTGCTTCTATTCTTTTTCTTGTTTACTTGACATTTTCTCTTTTCCCTTCCTTGTTTCTTTCATTCTTTCCTCATTTCCTTCATCCATTCCCTCTCCAATACATGTCTAATGGTTAATGATGTTTTGATTTATGTAATTAAGCACTCTTGCATTTCCTTTGTCTGAAAGGATTTTCTTGAAACTAAGTATACCTCTCAAATAATATTTCTACAGGTTGTCTTCAGGGACAGTGGAAATGCATGATTCAAAATGCTCTTGTGAGCTAATAAATTTTGGTAGCATAGTATTACATGTTGTACTATAGAAAAGTCATGTTGAAATGAGTATACAAATTGTACAGGAGGTAGACAATGCACTAAGTAAATGAGAACATTCAAAATTAACTGATAAATAAAATGATTATTAACTATATTTCTCAAAAGTAAAAACACAAGAAAATTTCAAAGCAAAATAGAAGAAACAAGAGATGAGAACATATTTTAGCACATTTGACCAAAAAAAGACATTTGGATAATTTTTTGAAAAGCAGAAACCTCCTGACTTGGAACTCAGCAGTAACACAACAGGAATCTGAGTAGAGCTTATGTGAAATTATATGTTAATTTCTGTAAAGCTGAAATTAGTAAAATGTACTATAAAGCTGATTAATACTTTTTCTATGCATGATCTGTAAGACTCTCTTGTGCTCTAAGCAGAAAATTCTGTCTAATACATGTGTTTGCAAAGTACTATTGTCTAGTTTAGATTCTGGAAACTCAGAATTAAAGATAAACTGCAAGCTTAAATAGCACCTTATTTCTCTTATACAAGAAACCTGACGTATAAGTGAAAGGCAAAAAATTAGATAAAAGGAAAGAGAGTGATAAGTTTTTTTTCCTTTTCACTTTTTGAAAAATATGAAGGGAGTAAAAGAAGAAGGAAGGGGCATGAAAAACAAAACTAAGACATAAATCTGTATTATGCATATGCACCAACTCCCCATGAGAACTGTAATCACTATGTACTGCAAACTGGACCCCTGAAAATAAATAAAAATGTTATCTTCAATATGGTTCATCATCTCTGAGGAGCTATGAAATAAAACGAACCAAATACATAACAATATTGTTAGATGGCATTCGAAGAAAAACAAGAGAGCTCCTAAGTAAGAGTACAGCAAGTCAATGTTGAGTTATTTTATATCATCCCCAGTACATGTTATCAAAAACTTTTAGGTAGTGTGTTGAAACATTTAATTTGTGCCTTGAAAATTACCAATTAAATTTTACTTGTATGTAAGATAACTTCACATTACTGTTGGCTATTGTATGTTAAAGACATGATTTTGGAATGCCATCGTATTTTCCATACTTCTGAGAAAGAGGCCTTGGATAATGCTCTCTCCTGAACTCCACAAATGTGCAATTTGTTCCATTAGACTGCTTAATATGCAAATACATTGCTGAATATTTATTTTGTGCTTTAGGATTACAACAAAAAATTAATTCCTTCCCAACTAAAAAAATATGACACTTACAGTAGATGGAATAAAGAAAGTTAAAACATATGCAAGGTGTGGTTGCTTCTACAATCCTTGTAAAATATGTGAAAATCTTGGATAAGTATTGCCAGAACTAAAGAATGATTTTTATGAGGAGAATAAAAATGAAACCTTGCTGTAAAATTGTTTTAGAGTTCATTGAACTCTGCATATTCCAGCTTAGATAAAACTGTGAGTGATGGTATTCATTATTAAACTAAACAGAAAGTGAGAAGCCCAAATTGAGATTGTTAAATTATATAAGTTGTCATAAACTCTGATTATTTTAAGTATTATTACCATTTATTACATCTTAAATACAAGCTAAAGAAATCACCAAAGACTATTTCTTATAATAACAATAAAATAAAATAGTCATTACAATAATTACAAAGATTTAATAATAATAGCACATATTTAAACAAAAACAGGACATTGTGCTTAACTCTGAGTACCAACAATGTGTATATATTTGAATTTATTTGATTAAATGCCGAGGAAACGGTCTTATTAGTGGAGATGTGCTCAGATAGAGAGAATAACCATCCCACTGTCCTATGAATAGTCAGTTTTTTCTATTTCTCCCTCTAAAGCTTTCATAGTATTTATAACGGTTATCATTAGTTATCATAGTATTTATAATGGTTATCATTGATTTCACTAATAATATGAATTGGTGGCACTAAAATAGGAATTTGTGCACAGATCTTCTGAAACCGAATACAATCCCTATGACATTTATTTTTAGAATGTCTGCCAATTGCCTTCTCATAGAAAAAGCTGGTAAAGGATTCACTAATAGTTATAGTGTGCACCAATTTTACCCTATTTTAGGCATGTCAGTATATTCTTGCTGTGCGCCGCAAAAGTTCTAACAGGCAGCTGGAACTCTGCTAGCTAATGTGATTGAGATTTGTAGTGCTGATCAGAAGCAATTCATTTTATCCACAAACTTCGGTAGACAATGTACGAAGCTTTAGCTGAAAGCATGATTTAGAATATTTTCCATCTTTTGTCATAGAAATTGAATACCTTCCTCTTTTGGGTTTGCTCATTGGAGGGTAGGTGCACTTGATATTTCCATGCATAAGACATCTTTATTCTTCCTCCATAGTTTCTTGTTCAACATAGAATCGAAATAGAATAAGAGGGGTTGGGGACATTGTCGCGCGCAACCTCGCCAGCAAGGAAGACGCGACACCCAGCTCTTCTTTCAGCAGTTTATT
>NDGM011229476.1:1127-13332 GCA_002564305.1 Octomys mimax | reverse complement strand
ATATATATATATATATATATATATATATATATATTCCTCCAAGGCCTTGTGTAGTCATGGGGCAGTGTTAGGGTTCATGTATAGGTGTTCCCCCAAAGCATGCAGTCTTGGGGCTGCTTCTGGAATTTATGATTGATTATTGTGGGTGTGGATGCTGTACTTGCCCTGGAGCAGGTAATTTACATTTCAATGTAAGGAGGAAAGAGATGTTAGCTGATTAAATTGCTCCTACTCCTCCTTTTGTGCTCTTGCTCTTTGCCTCTGCCAGGAAAGTTTGCCCTCTGCCATGTGCCACTCTGCCTTGGAACCAGCTGAATAAGGACTGAAAGTTCCAGTAACTGTGAACTAAATAAACCTTTCCTTCCTTCATTTTTGTTGTCGGATATTTGTCACAGCAATGAGAGAAGCATAACTAAGACAGCTTTGGGAGTTTGTGATTGATTATTTTGGGTGAGGATGCTGCCCCCGCCTGGGGGCAGGTAATTCGCATTAAAATGTAAGGAGCAATGAGAGGACAGCTTGCTGCTTGAGCTGCTGCAACTCTCCTTTGCTCTCCACTCTTTGCCACTGCCATAAAAGGTTGTTCTGTGCCATGTGCGCTCTGCCTAGAAGCCAGGCTAGTATAGAATGAAAGCTCCAGTAACTAAGCTAAATAAACCTTCCTATCCTTCATTTTGGGTGCCAGGTATTTGTGCCATCAGCTAGAGAAGAGTAACTTGATAGGTTTTCAACAGTGTCACAGCAGAGAAATAGGCAGAAGGAAAAAGGGAAAGGGTCTTTATTATCTTTGAGAACATGGAGAGAATCTGGGGAAGATAAGGGCTTCTCTGGTTGTAACAAAGGGAAGCTGAGATTTTATGGCCTTTTTCTAGGGATGGAGTTTGAAGGGGATGTTTAGATATACCTGAAAAAACTGATTGGGGTTTTCCCTGAGGCACCAGATAGGGTGAAAGGAAATTAAACCCTGGACTGAGTTGGAGAAGAGGAGAGGAGGTAATCTTGGGGAAGATGAGCTGTTGCTTTAAGGGCTTCTGCCATATTAGATGACCACCATAATAATTTAGTAATTCATACTAGGGCCATAACCTACCATTCCCATCTTTTGGTTGTTAGAAAAAGGGGCAACATATCTCTTATACAGTTTCCTGATGAATGGGGGTATCATCTTGGGGGCAAGGGGAGTTGATAGGGTGATAGTTATGCCCAGATAGAAGTTAGTGTCAGGTGCATCAGCTTTTGAGTGAGTTGGATGTCTTGAGGCCAGGGATTTTGAATCCTTACTTATACAGAGATGTGTGGGTGACAAGAGTTGTGAAGACCACCCAGATGTCAAAGGCTTGGAATCAGGAGAGTTGGAGTTGTCTAGACAGTGCGTGACTTGGGTGATTTAGAACCAGGAGGGCAGGCTAGCAACTTTTACAAGTGCTGCTTTTGAGAGGACAACCAGGTGGGGGCCCATCCCAGCTTGATCTAGTGCTGTAGACTTAGAGGATTTGAGGTATATTAAGTCTCTAGGGGATATGAATCACATTGATTTAGTGGTATCTACTGGTTGTGGAAGACAGAAATCTGCATGTTATGACAGCAGGCATGGAGGAAGGAAAGGATGGGAACATGGATATTTGACTTTTGGTGATGCTATCTGAGATTTTCTGGGAAGTGACTTGATAACCTTTTCTTGAAAGGAAGTTGAGAAGAGTAGCTGTGTATCACAGAGCTAGGGCATGAAAGAGAGCAAAGGAGGAGGTCATCAATATATTGAAGGAGTGGGCTGGGCTTGAGATCAAGGGACCCAAGATTAGCAGCAAGAATGTGGCTAAAGAAGTGAGGACTATCTCTGAATGCTTGAGGCAGGAGTGTCCATGTGAGTTGCTGAGATGAGAGATTGTCTGGATCAGTCCATGTGAAGGCAAAGAGGTCCTGGCAATCTGGGTATAAGGAAATGGTGAAGAAGACATCTTTAAAGATCTAGGTCTAGGACAGTAAAATGAGTAGTGGAAGGAGGGATATGAGAAGCATAGTGTGTGAGAAAACGTGCAATGGCAAATTGGCACCACTGGGTGAATAGGAGTAGCCTCATTATTAATAATTGTGAGATCTTGAACTAAACAATAGGAACCATTAGGTTTGAGTACAGGAAGAATAGGGGTATTATGTGGTGAATGGGCAGTTTTAAGAAAACTATTTTCAAGGAGGGAGTGAATAATGAGCTTGAGTCTCTTCTGATGTTTGAGGGCTACTTGGGAATTGAGGAATACAGAGAAAGGCTGTGGCATCTCTGAGTCAGTACTAGTATAGGAACAGCATGTGTGGTATGAGTGGGACTGGAAGTGTCTTAGAGTATGTGGTCAATAAGGGAAGAGAGAAGGAGGGAGGAGCTGGATATGGATAGAGATTGGGTTTATAGGATGTATAATGTGGGGAGAGAGGTGAGAGAGAACTGGAGCTTTAGGATGAGATCTCTCCCTATAAGAGGTCTGGGACAGGTTGGCCATGCTGTCTGAAAATAAATTAATTGCTTCAGTTTTATTGTCTCCCATAGGCAATTTATTATCTCCCAAAGCTGAGATTATGGACCAGGCATCCCAATAGTGTCTTTTGGGGTTGGGAACAACTATTTCCTATAGTGATGGGGTTAAGGCTGAGTGGATTTGAAAGCCTGGGAAGTGGTTGTCACTAACTCTCAAGGCTAAGGGCAAAATGTGAGTCCACAAACGTTTATACCTCCAGCTATCTTCAGGGGCCAGAGGCATTCCCTGGGGTTGTGTGTTTCTCAGGGATGGTTAGACTTCCAGACTCAGGCCCTGCAAATTTTCTAAAATGGCAGGGGAATGTTAGAAGGGAAGGGTATACACCTGAGGCTAAAAAGCAAGTAAACAATTCCCTTGAGTGTGAGACTATGGACTCAGCCCACCTGTGAGATGTAAGGTGTTGAATGAAAGCTGGCAATGGCAAATAGGCAGATCCTGAAGGAGAGAAGCTTTGTCAGTAGGCAAGGGTGCTCAGGACTGGGGGTTTTAGCTCCCAGAAGCCTCACAAGCTGCCTATCTGTCAAAGTCACAAGGCACCAACATGATAGGTTTTTTATGGCATCACAGCAGAGAAATATGCAGAAGGAAAAAGGAAAAGGGGATTTATTATCTTTGAGGACACATAGAATCTGGGGAAAATAAGGAATTCTCTGGATTGGAACAAAGAGAGGCTGAAGATTTTATTGCCTTTTGATAGGGGTGGAGTTTGAAGGGGATGTTTAGATATACCTGAGGAACTGATTGGGGTCTTCTCTGAGGTAGAAGGAAGGGTGAAAGGAAATTACACCCTGAGGTGAGTAGGAGAAGAAGGGGGAGATGAACTTGGGGAAGGTAAGCTGTTGTTTTAAGGGCTTCAGCCATATTAGATGACCACCTTAATAATTTAGCAATTTATACTATGGTCAGAACCTATCATAACTGAGACAGAATTTGGTACCAGAAAGTGGGGTCATTGCTGTGGCTAACCCTGAGCATGTAGTTTATGAGCTTCTGAAAATGGCTTATGAGGAGAGATAGAAAATGTTTGGAGATGTTGCCTATAAGGGAAGTGCTGGAACAACCTCAGCTGTTCTGTATGGGAGATTCTGTCAGAGTTCAGAAGACCAGAAGGATGATGAAAATCCTTCTTGTAAAGACCAGGATGGAGAGGTTTCTGCTGGGAAGGACTGCATTGGTTGTTGGATTCAAAGTCATTTGTGTTTTGGATTGGCAGAAAGTTGGTCTGCATTTTGCTAATGTGCAAAGGCTTTGCCTGAGACTATGATTAAGCAAGGCAGACTGATTAATCTTGCAAAACAAATTTCAAAGCACTCAAACATTAAGGGACTGGCATGGCTATTGTTCAGGGCTTTTAGTCAAATTTATGTTAAGAATCAAGAGCAAAAATCCCAGCAGGATGATTTAAAATGTTGCAAGTTTCCATATAGGAAGCTCTAATAAATCTGTGGACTGCAAAAATAGAGCCGAAAGGATCTCCATTGCTGAGAAGGAACAAGAGATTCAAAAGGATAGACTGAGGGACTCTCAAGAGACAGCAGGTCTCAACCTTTTGCCACCCCAGAATTGCAAAGGTCATGGACATTGCTTTGAGGGGAAACTACAGAACCCCATGTTCCAGAATGGTGATGGTGGCCACACCAAGTACCAGAATTGAGCGGGCATGTAGAATTTAATCCTCAGAATCAGAGTCAGAGAGCTGAGTGATATAGGCACTTGAGTACTACAGTCAAGAGAGAAGAAATCTTGGCTACATCTTTAGCTGGCAGGAGAACTTGACATCATCCATGTGGTATTGGTTTTAGGTGCTTGCAGAATGCAGGAGTTTAGAGGTGAAGAAGGCTTCCACTTAGACTTCAGAAGGCCTGGGAAGCCAGGCAGTGTGCCCTTGAGAGGGCAGTTTGTAAAGCTGTGTGTGAGAAGCCTGTTCATTTGAAAGCCCAGAAGTTTAGAAAAGCCATGAATGCAGATCGTTTAAGGGAAACTGCAAGGAGGGATCAAAGCTGATCTAAGAAAGCAACCATGGGAGCTACCACCAAGAGTTCCATAAAGGCAGAGCCACATGGAGATCACAATTTGTTACAGATTTCTTCATATGTACCACATGGATCTATAGGACTTAATGTTTCCTCTGCTGGATTGTGGACTTGTGTTGGTCTCAAATGATTTGTATTTCCCCCATTGTTTGTACCTGTTGGATTGATAATGTTTATTTCTACCATTGAATGATGTAAGTGTTTAACTTTTCATTTGTTGGGTCTCATAGTAAATACTTCATTGTTGATCTTGAAGGAGAGTTGGGACTGGCAATTTCCAGCAATGCTGATACTGTTGGGACTTTGGTAACTTTTAGACATGGACTATAATGACTTATGCATGAGTCTTTGGGCATCCAGGGTTGGAATATTATGGTTTGTGTATATGTGTCCCTCCAAACCTTATGCAGTCATGGGACAACTTTGGGAGTTTGTGATTGATTATTGTGAGTGTGGATGCTGCACTTGCCCTGGGGTAGGTAATTTGCATTACAGTGTAAGAAGGGATGAAAGGCTTGCTAGTTGCTTGAGCTGATGCCCCTCCCTTTTGTCCTCTGCTCTTTGCTTCTGCCATGAAAGGTTGTTTCCTGTCATGTACTGCTCTGCTTTGGAGCCAGCTGTGTGTACTGAAACCTCCAGTAACTGTGAACTACCCATATTAACCCTCTTTTCTATATATCATGTTTAATCTAGTATCTCCTTACCTATTTCTTCTGAAGCAAATCTTAGAAATATTTTACAATTTAATTAATTAATTAATTAATTAATTTTAGTGCTAGGAATTAAATTCACAACTTTGCACTTGCCATGCAAGCACTGTGCTGCTGACCCCTTTACTAAGTATCACTGAAAGACAATATTGTTTGTTTTATCACACATAGTTTTCATTTTTTTTCTTTTTAAGTTTCAATTGACATAATATTTGGACTGGTGTAATGTTGGACACAATAATAGAATGCTTCATGATAATGTACTGTATGCATACAATGGGTAACAAGATATTGATGTAATTAGCATTTCCATTCTTCAAACATTTATCATTTCTATGTATATGCTACTTAATGTTCTCTTTTTGTTGTTTTTAGTTCACTTAACTCAATATAATTTTGAGACTTTAGTAACCTCCACTTAGTAATATAACAATATATCATCTCCCCAGTTTAACTGCATTTATACCCATTCCTGAAAAGCTCATAATTTCTCTTATTTCTTATTCTATATTGAACACTTTTTTACTATTTAATTCTACAGAATCAATGTATTTTTTCCACAAATAAGTGACAATATGCATTATTTTCATTTCTGTGTCTGACTTAATTCATTTAGCATAGACCTCCAATTTCATAAATATTACTGTAAACAAATGGATTCCATTACTGTAGTGGTAAAGTAATATTTACTTGTGCATAAATGTCTTTCTTTATCAATTAACATTATTTTGTATTTTATCTTCTTTACTATCAATAGTACTGAAATCGAGATGCCAATGCAAGCATCACTTTGTTATAATCTTTTTATTTTCTGTAGATATAACCTAGGAGTAGGGTTGCTTGATCACATTGTTAGTCTATTTCTAGCTTTTCAAGACAACTTCTTACTGATTTCTGATGCAATTTTACTAATTAACATCATTACCAACAGTGTATAACAGTTTTTCTTTAACAACATACTCAATCAACCTTTAATGTATTTTACCTTTTGTTTAAACTAATTTAATTTGGAGAGTGATAATATCTCACTGTAATTATGATACATATTTTTCAGTGTATTTGTTAACTTTTCCATTGATGAAAACAATATCTAAGGAAAATACGAAAGGTTTAATTGGCTTCCAGTTTCAGTCCAAGACCATCTAGTACCATGTCAGAAACTGCATGGGACAGCATAGTGAAAAGACCTCTCACATCACGGCAGGGAGGAAGTTGAAAAAGAAGGGAGAAGTTGGTGACAAGAATATAATCTTCCAGGTCATATCTCCCAGGGCCACATACTTTCTGATCAAGCTTCTCCACTCTGAATGTGAGATGATGAGGGAGATTTTAGATTTAAATTGTAACATGTTGCGATTATCTAATACTTTTATATACTTGTAGATATTTGTATATCTTCCTTCCTAAATGTCCACTCACTTCATCCCTCACCATCAAATCAAATTATTGTACTTTTGTTGTTCAATTTAGTTTCCTTTATAGTCTAGATATTAGTCCTTTGCTACATTAAGAGGTTTACAAATATTTTCTTGCATTTCTCAGACTGTTTCATTCTGTTAATAAACTTTTTTGTATTAACAAATTTTTGCTAATTTAATAATATTTTTCTAATATTCTTTTACTTACCAGAGGTTTTGGGGAAATATCCCCAAAGTATTTATTAGTACTGATGTCTTAAAATACTTCCCACATGCTTTATTCTACAAATTTCATAATGTGAGGTGATAGATTTAAGTCCATAATCCATTTTTGGTTAATTTGTGTGTGGTAGAAAATATGGTCTATTTTTTTCCTCCTCACATGGAAACCCAGTTTTTCAGGTACTACTTGTGGTGGCAGAAAGTGTCTTTCCCCCAGTGTACATTTTTAGGATCTTTGGTGACAATCAGTTGGCTGCAAGAACCTCTAGCAGAACATTAAACAACAGCACAAATCAATGCATAAATCCACAGCATCTCCAGGTTCAAATTCCTGGGAAACATTCAAGGATTTATGAAGACACTTCAGATGTAAAACAGAATATTCCATTTCCAATTTCCAAATGGTCTGTGGCCATTTCATTATAAAAATGTATTTAATTCACGTTAAAGAGACATTGTTAATTTTTTTTTTTTTGGAACTGGGGATTGAACTCAGGCCCTTGTGCTTGCCAGGGAAGCACCGATTCCACTGAGCCATCACTCCAGCCCGGACAATGTTAATATTTTAAAAATATATTTAAGAGTCATTATTAATATTTTAACAGTTTTAGCATTGCTGTTGAAAATACCAGAATGGATTGAGAGAATTGGCATAAATTTGTGAAATATCTTGCAGAATTCACTAAAAAGAAATAGCCTCTTGGGTTATTTTCTGAAACACATTTTTTATGCTTCATTCTTCTCATTCATTCCTAGTTCGTTAATTTTTTAATTTGTTATTAATCTTAGCTAGTGTGTGTTCAAAAAGAAATATATTTCTTCTAGTTTTTTCAATTTTTAAACTATGACTTTTTATAACCCTCTGCTTTTTGCAGATTAATAACTAAAAATGTATTCTCTTTCATCTCAAAACTATGCATCTCACCATTTCCTTACATGGTTCCTCCAGCTAAAGATACATCAACTTTAATTATCTTTTAAGAATCTACTTTTTGATAGAAGGAAAATGCCCTGGACAGCTATTGGGCCATGGTGAGCTCTGCAATCCCCACTACAGTGAGAGACTTTCTGAGCTACAACATGAACCTTCTAACTATAGCAGAAGGCAGCTTGAGCCCTGGACTGCTATGGACATTGATGAGATGTTGCCAGCTGACCTATCTTCATGAGAGCCTTGCTGAAGTGTGGCTCATCCCACCTTCATCAGAGAGGAAGCCAGAGAGAAATGCAGACAGTGGAATTTTTGGTGATCCTACCCACAGCTGTTCTGGGACTTTGTGGGCATGCACCCCACCACCCTCCCAATTCTACAGTACCCTAGTGAACACTGGGAGCTTAAAATCTGTCAAAAGAAAGGACCAAAAGACAACCTTATGTCTCAAACCCACACAGAACAAAACCAGGAGACAAGAACATAGAAAAACTTGGAAGTCACACACCTGAACTTTCTGAAATTATAGAAACTGGAGTAAAGAAAATACTCTATCAGGATATAGAAGAAATCAGATTGCAAATAATTTCTCAGGGAAAAAAAAAGAAATGACAACCATCAATGAATTGTTCAGTACCTAAGGAAAACAGATTAAATAATAGAGAAGAATTAAAAATGGTCACAATAGTAATGTGTACTGCCAGAGGATGGTGGATGCTGGATTGCACTGCATGGCTCTCAGTGACATGTATCTTCTCATGCTTTGCTTTCTGAGTAATAACCAACTCTTAGAGGTGACCGGTAAATTCATTGAGGTGACAGGCACTATGCAGCAGGATGCCAATGCCTCCTCCTTCCTGGACATCTACAGCTTCTGCTTCAAGTCCACCAAAGCCCCAAAGTAGAAGTTACAGGTCAATGGTCCAGTGACCAAGAAGGCTAAGAAGAGTAGCTCATCCAATGACAACAGTGAGCACTGCAGTGAGGAGGAGGAGGCAGTTCAAGGAGTTTCATCTAAGAAGTATGCTGTACCTGTACCTGCCAAGAGGGCCAATTCACCTCAGCATCCTGGAAAGGCTATGGCCAGAACTTCAGAGAGCAGCAGCAGTGAAGAACCAAGTGCTAATGAAGAAGAGGAAGATACAAGAAAAACCACTGTCTAGAAGGGAGTTAAACTCCAAGCTAAGCAGCCAGAGCTCCTCCTCAAAAAGGCAAGAAGTATGAATCTGAGTCTGATTCTGATTCAAGTTCAGAGGATGTGGCACCAAAGAACCAGTAGCCAAAGACAACACCTGTGGTGGTGAAATCTCAGGAAAAAACCTCAGCTAAACTAGGTGCACCAGTTAGAACAGTACTTAAGGCGGCCAATGTCAGACCTAGTGGTAGTGGTGGTGTTGTCAGCAGCAGCAGCAGCAGCAGCAGCAGCAGCAGCAACAGGGAAGATTCAGGGGAAGAGACAGCAGCAGCCATCCCCAAGAAGATCACACCTAAATAGCAAGCTGTGACCAAGGCCCCTGTAAAATCATCGGTTGTTGCCACCCAGAAGAGTTCCAGTAGTGAATAATCCTCCAGTGAGGAAGAAGAGGAGCAGAAAAATCCCATGAAGAAAAAGCCAGGTCCCTACACTTCCATGCCCACACCCTCTGCTCCCCCATTGAAGAATCCACTGGGATCTCTGTCTTGTAAGAAAGCTGTGGAGAAACAGGATCCCAAGGGAAGCAATGAAGATAGCAGTGATGAATCTGATTAGAGTTCTGAGGAAAAGAAAGAAACAAAACAGCTAAAACAAGTCATCTTCAAGGCAGCCACCAAAGCAGCCACAGCAAAGAAGGCAGAACAGAGCTCCTCAGACATTTCAGATTCTGAGAGCTCTGAAGATGAAGCTCTGTCAAAGCCAGCCATTAGCTCCAAGAATTCTTTAAGTAAGACAGCTGCCACTCCAAAGCCACCTGTTCCTAAACCAGCAGGTGCCACTCCCAAGCAACTTGCAGGCAGCAGCCAGAAGCCTCTGATTAGAAAGGCTGACAGCAGCTTGAGTGGGAAGGAGAGCAGTTCCACTGAAGAGAAGTCAGAGAAGGCTGTGGTCATCCCAAAGGTGAAGGGGACTGCCAAAGCAGCAGCAGCTCTACCTGAAAGACAGGCTGCTGAGGCTGGTGGGAGTGATAGCTCTGACTCTGAAAGCTCCAGCAGTGAGCAAGAGGAGGAAGAGGAGAAGGAGGAGGAGGAGGAGGTGGAGGAGGAGGAAAAGAAGGAGGAGGAAGAGACCCCCATGTCCCAGGCTAAAAAGAAGCCTGAAAAAGTGGCAAGAGGGACAGTCCCATCAAAGGCAGCCTCTGGCAAGAAGGTTAAGGCTGGGAGTAGCAGCTGTTCTTCTGGTGATTCCAGTGAGGAGGAAGGGGGGAGGCAAGGGTATGACCACGCCATGGGCCTAAGCTCCAAAAGCCAATGGCACCATGGCACGGACTGCTCAAAATGGGAAGGCCAGCGAGGACACTGAGGAAGAAGGGGAAGGGCAGAAGAAGGTGGCTGTGGTGGTAACCGCTAAGCCAGATTCCAGAAAGAAGCACAAGCAGAATGAGGCAGTAAAGGTGGTAGAGACTCCTCAAGCCAATAAGGTTAAGCTCCAGACTCTGAATACATTTCCCAAAAGGAGGAAAGGCGAAGAAAAGAGCATCTTCTCCATTTCAGAGAGTCGGGGAAGAGGAAATTGAGGTGGACTCCGAAGTGACAGACATCTCCTTTGCTGCCAAGAAAGGTGCAGCTGGAGACTGAGGAATGTACCAACCAGATTCTGAAATTCACCAAAAGCAAATCAAGGCATGAGAAAATCAAGAAATGAGGCACCTATCAAGAAGGCTCCATCTCGGTGCAGGTCAACTTGATCAAGTTGGACAACAAGTGAGCAGCAGCCACACCTCTGCATGGACCTGGTTCCATCTGCTCTGGTGGGGGTGTTGGTGAGGAGAGCAGTTTAATGAAAGTCCTGAGCCTCCAGAGTAACTTCCTCTCTGATCATTTTGTGTTTCCTAGTCTTGTACAGATGTTTTGTTTTTGTGTGTGTTAAATATCAGGGACAAGGTAAGAGGAAAGTATTTATTTATTTATTTATCTATTTATCTATTTATTTATCTTTGTGGTACTGGAGATTGAACTCAGGACCTTGTGCTTGCGAGGCAAGTACTTCTTCAACTCAGCTATCTCCCTGGCATAGGATTGTTGTTTTTAAACAAAATATATTTTAGTTGTTCTTTGGTTTTATGGACACCTCATACAGCGAAATTTGTATATTTTATATTAAATGATTTCTCATAAAAAAAGTGATAGATGCATTAAACAAGCAATCAGGAAAGAATTTGAAAGCTTGACACAGACTCAAACACATATGCAGGAAATTAAAAATTCCACTGAAAGCTGGCAAGTGTTTGACTGAGACAGAAGATAGACTTTCAGTACTTGAAGACTGCAGTATAGCTAGTGATTGTGAAAGGAAAAGTCTTTCAAAAATAACAAGGAACCAGGAAATAACAATTTAAAAGGTGCAAAGTGATCCAAAAGAGTAAAATAATATAACACAGATGGGTGTCAATGAAACAGCAGGAGTCAACACAAATGACATAAATTTACTATTTGGAGCCCTAGCCCAGGACCTATGAGTGTGTGGGAGACATTCTGGCTACCCTGAGCCAGCAGAACCTGCCCGGTCCAAGCCCAGGTGCAGCGTGGGTGAGACCCTCTTCCACCCCTTTGGGACCCCACCAGCATGCCCTAGTCACCCACACTCTCACCAAATGAGTGAGAACTTCTGTTGCATTCTCAGGACCACATGTTCAGCCCTAGCCCAGGTCCCGTGAGTGTGTGGAAGAACTTCCAGCTACCATGCACTGGCTGGACCTGTCCAGTGTAAGCCCAGGCACAACATGGGTGAGACCCTCTTCCACACCCTTGGGACCCCTCCACTTCTCCGCAGCCAGCCCGCCCATGCTCGCCAAGTGAGAATTTCAGTGGCGTTCTCAGGACCACCAGATGCAGTCCTAGCCCAGGCCCGGTGAGTATGTGGGAGAGCTTCCTCTCTCTCCTACTCCAAATTGGCCCTTCACGCTGAGCTCAGGTCTGCCATATGGGCCTGGGGTGAAATACTGCAGCTACAGTTCCTGCAGAGAGAGTAGGGTAGAGAACTACCCAGCTAGTCCAGGAGAAGAACATCATGCCAGAGGGGCAAAACAAGTTCACACCCAAGGGCAGCTGCAGGAAGGAGCTGAGCACAGCAGCCAGACTCAAGCCAGGCACAGCTGGATACATCCAAACTTTGTAGATCTGCACCTGAATTTCAGTAGGTGCTAAGGCTATAACTGCAACAAAG
>NDGM011229421.1:553-16029 GCA_002564305.1 Octomys mimax | reverse complement strand
AAGATAAAGCAAGACCTATATAACAAGAAATATAACTTTTGTATCTGATAAGGTCAGTCAAATACCATCAGGATTTATCATGTAACCCTGTACCGCAGTTTGCAGATCCTTTGTCAGTGTCAGCCATGTAGATGAATCACAGCCATTGCTTGACCAATTTGTTCTCTGTGAAAGTGTGAGAGAATGTTTTCTCTCCAAGTGACCCTCCTTAGGCACACTCTATGTCATCAATCACATTGCTCTGTGGCCCAATAATCTGCTTGATCAGAAAATTTGGGACACAACTGAGTTGCATGATGTTACAGTATAGGTTCTCCTATGCCCTGAGTCTTCACTGACCTTGAAAGGCTAGGATCAAAATGTTGGCTGTTCTTGCAGCCTTTCTATTCCTCTAGTTTTTGGAGCAAATGCATTCATGCAAACAAATGGTTTCATAACTCTCATACCTTCTTTTAAATATTACACCACATTATCATATTAAATAAAGTGAGTTTATGAAAAACCAAAAGATGTTTCATATTTAATATGTGTTCTTATTTTTTAAAAAAATTCTGTAAATGGGAAAACTTTTTTTTAAATATTACTACAGGGTCTACAGACTCTACAGGGTCTCACTAAGTAGATAGGACTTGTAGTGATCCACCCCTTTACAGCATGCCAAGAGCTGAGATTAGGCCTGTGCCACCACACCCAGTCCCAAGTGCTGCTTTAGTGTGCTCTGGGTGGGGAGCTGGCAGGGCATGCCTTGGATTGAACTCTGGCTGCTGCGCTCTGCCTAAGCAAGTGCTTTAGTCTGCTGAGATGTCTGGCTGGCCCTGGGAAAACTATTCTGATTAGAAATACTATATTATTCAAGAGCACATTTTTTTCTTAATTAATAATGTAGACTTTAGGCTGGGGAGATAGCTCAGTGGCATAAGCACCAGCCTGGCAAGTGCAAAGTACTTTCAACACCCAGCACCAGAAAAAAAAATTTCTTACAAGTACTGAAACAAAACAAAAGGGCTGGTCAAATAGCTCAGTGGATTAAAGCATGTGCAAGCAGGCTCAGGGTTGGGAGTTCAACCCCCGGGCCTGCTGTGACGTCCCCACCCCCAGGGCTGCTGAGACAGCAATTGAGACTGGGCATGGTGTTGCGTACCTGTAATCCCAGATCTTGGGAGGCTGTAAACAGGCAGACCACTACGAGTCTGATCTAGTAGTGAGACCCTGAACACCCTGTAGACCATTCCTTAAAAATACAAAAGGAAAGGAAAGGAAAGGAAAGGAAAGGAAAGGAAAGGAAAAGAAAAGAATGGAAAGGTTGAAAGAAAGAAAAAAAAGAAACAAGACTGGTGGTGAAATGGTTGTTAAATATGTTTGCTTCAGTGTAATACAATGAGGTTTCCCACTGAAATGTAATCAATACTTCTAACACCACTGGAATAACTTCATCTAAATATAGGTATATATTCTAATTTAATTTTCCTTTCTGTTCAGAAGAACTAAGCACTTTTAAACTAAAGAGGCAAACATTCAATGGCAATCACTTGTGTGTTTTATACAATGAATTCACTCTACTCTAAAAACAATATGATAAAAGAAAAAAAATCAAAATCATTCTGGTATAAGGAAAGTTTAATATAATTGTTTTGGACTAATTATGAGCAAAATATTCTAATGACTAGTATACAAATTAATTCCTTCATTTTAAACTAAAAGAAAATTGTCTAGCTACTGCTTTGTGAAATGAAATATTTTTATGCTTAAGAAAGCTATATTTGTGTAGGTATATTACCACAAAATAAATAAAAAACCAAAATCAAAAATCATAGCAAACAATGCTCTCAGAGGAGCACTGTATAATGGTAAACGTCCACACTTGTGCAAGTTTGGAAAATTGTGACTATCTTTATTCAGCTTCAATACCAAACATAGATAGGCATCATTTATAAGTTATTATTTTTTACTAAACTGCAACTTATAAGGAATAAACAATGTACATATCAAGCTAAATCATACAAACCAGCTATTCTATAATTTAAAAATGCTGAAGGATACCAATTATACATGGTTTGACCTAACACAATGCTTTGCTTCAACCATGCCATATGGCCAAAAACGTCAAAACAACTCGATATGCATATTCTCTGAGGATATGTTAGGCAATAGAAATGACAGTAACAATTGTGGTGTATGCATTTTAGGGACAAATAAATCTTAAGACAAGTACCTATTTCATTATATTAGACCATTTTTTCTCTTGTTCTTTTTAAAGAAATTAGAAGTTCAAGTAAAGATGAGAAAAAACAAATGCTCATGTGAGTCCTACAAATTGAAACCAGGAAAAAGTTCACTGAACTACTGAATAGCATTTGCTCCTACAATATGAATAAATAGCATAAACACAGCTATGTTATTCATGCACAAACACACACACATGAACAAAGCTATTTTTAATTCACACACATACAATTTAGAGGTGTGACAAGAACTAATTTATTATTCACTTGGAGACCAAGGACACTGAATATTTTTCCTACATCTCAATACATAAATGATAATACATACAAGCTATATATTTAAAACAGATATGGACAATCTAAAGAGAAGAGTGCTTTTATAGAAATTGCTGGCGATAAGGGAAGTATACAACCACAAACAAGTGAAGTTTGAGACCACAAGCCACCAAGTAAATAGTTGAAACATTTAGAAATTGGCACAGATTGTTAGTACATCGCTCTTTCTTTCTGTAACCATGCCAACAGTGCCATGGAGCAGCTCTCACCGGCTCCCATCTGCTCCCACACCACATACCTTGCTCTCACCTCATCCCCGATGGATATACCTGGCCCCTCTGACCCTGCCTTGGTATCTCATTGCATGTTACCTCTGCTAAGGGCTGGCAAGGAGCAGATGGTGAAACAGAAGTGTTTACCAGTAAACCTTTATCTTCAAGTTGTTGCTTTCTTTGCTTCCCTCAAGACCAAAGTTTAATGACATTAAAGGTCACCTTAGATGTTTCTCTTTACTTTTCTTCTAAAATTTGTAAGCACTGACAAAATGTGGCTTTAGAATGTATTTTTCAAAAATGACAATGGCACTTACACAACAGTTTATGGGTACATTCTGTTCTCTTTGCTTTGTTTTTTGTTTTTTTTTTTTTTTTTTTGTTTTGGCCCTGGGAATTGAACTCAGGACCTTGCGCTAGCCAAGCGGGCACTATACTGCTCAGCTACATGCCCACCCATATTCTGTTTTTAATCTTTGTTTAAAAAAATTATCTTTAATTATAAAAATTTCAAACAAAGTATGGAAAAAATATGATTATTTTATTTACATTTTCCTCAAACAACAAAAATAAGTCCAATAGTCACTTTAAAGTATTAATAAATAAATTTACATTGACATTTTCCATGTGATGCATATAAGAAAATAACCAAATATTGTAGGAATGCATGCCTATGATTACAATATACACTGGGAATTCTAAATATATTACATTATAGCATTTTATTTTTACTACTGAAACAGTTGTACTTCTCCATGAAGTACTTTCAAATGGATTTGCTAAGCACTGGATATATTTTCATGCAAAACATACCTTACACAAGTCTGACTATGACATATACAAAAGAACCCAAACATTGTTCCTGTACATTCAGCAATGCCATGAATGTTTAATAATTTCTGCAAAGATTCTCCAGAAAAAATATGAATTTGGCAGGTGAATAAAATATTCAATTATGACTTTAATAAATGACTTCCTGTTTTAAGTATGAAATAGATGATCTATTAGATAAGAAAATTTATTGTTAGAATACATACTTGGCTTGATTTTTTTTGTGTTAGTGGGAAGTATTTGACTTTTCCTTTTTGGTCAAGATATGAAAGTTAATAAAATTATGGGAATAAATATATATGTGTGTGTGACATTGCAATAATAACTGAGATCTTTTTTGTAACTTATCACATATATGTTTAGTAAATGTACATTTTAAAGGTGACATTTAGGAATCAACACACATAGCATTTCACATAAAATCCTTGTCCTAATTCCTTAAAATAGAAAGTAGAAGTTCTGTCCTTTGGGGTGTTACAGTATAACCCAGCTCCAAATGTTTAGATGACTTTGATTTGTTTTTCTATAACTGTATACATTATTCTTACACTAGAAAAATGGGCAAATGAACATGTATCTGAATTTCTGTAAGCAAATTTAATTAGTTAAGGAAACAATAAAATGATGAAGGAAAAAAAACCTTCACTAAGGGAAGGGAAATAATAGTGACTTCAAAAAAAAAATTGGAGTAGAATCTGGTAACAGCGGCAGAACAGAGTAACCTTCAGCATAGTAATGAGGGTAGAAGGATAAGCACCCACAAGACATCAGGTAGGAATGGAGAGGTTTGTTTTTCATTTATAACAAGTGAGCTTCCAAAGCACAGCACAAAGGAAGGAAGCTGGAGTTGCACTTGGAGTGTGTGTGATAGTGACTCAAACAACTTTTCTGTGCAGTCTGAGAAAAACAAGGTGAGGTTGAAATGATATGAAACTATTCTCTTGAAGGAAGACTGGCTGTGGCACTGGTGTGGCAGACTGGCTGGGAAAACAGGATCTGTTACATTAAAAAAATCCCAAGACACACGGGTAGAACAGTTCTCAAAGTCTTGCGTGGGACTTTTTGCAGAACTGAACAGGTTTTCCATAGGACCACCTACACCTGATACCAGCTTGAGACATGGGGATTGCAAGCAGAAAGTTCCTAGTGGGCCTTTCAGTACCCGGTACTTCTGCAGTAGCCCACTCTCATGTTGTACAGTGTACCTTTTTCCTTACTCTTTCTTGTTCCAAATTCACTCTTTACAGCATGGTTTTTTTCCTTCTTGAAATAAATATAAACCTTGCCATTCTTTGCACTTGTTTTGACCAATTCTTTCTTTAGAGATAGAAAGAACCCAGAAAAGACCTCTAGAAGGACACCACAGCAAACTCAACCCCAATAAGAGTAACCCCATAATTTCAAATGTGGATTTGACTCTCTTTACTGACAAGTATAACCAAGACAAAGAGGTGATGCTGATGGAAATAGCTGTGGTTCTACTTACGGCAGTTTACAAGACCTGTATCAAATTTCTTTCTGAGTACTTGGTTTCTGTGCTTTTTAGCTTCTGGGACTTTAATCACACTATAGTAGAAAATTTGTATGTTAAATGAGCATTACTCAACTTCAGACATACTCTGAAAGAACTGTTTTAAAGATGGTAGAAATTTCTGTTTCACATCTCTCTACTTCCTCCATTCCTGAATTTAGATTCTACTGAATCAAAGTATAATTTATATTATACTGTTCTTAGCAATAATGCTCAAGTGAAGCAAATTAGACACTAAGTGTCTCATAATTTTTCATGTATAAAAGAAACCCAAAACGTAAGTAATTTAAAGTCAAAACAAAACAAAGATGACAGGTAACAGGGAGATAGATTTTGTAAAAACAGGAAGGGGAGATGTGCATGGTGGAAACAGGAGGCTTGGGGAAGGGAATGTACACAGAAAGGATCAAGATGTAATATGCACAGCCATTCTGCAGGTATGGCATATAATACATAAAAGAAAGAATAAATAAAGGAAAAGGGAGGGGAAAAACCCTTACAGCTCAAGGCAGAAAATCTCAAGTACCACAAGAAAATTACAGGAAAAGTACTTGACTATTGAAGGATCAACACCATTGCCTGCAGTCAGGATTTGCTCCTGAGAAGATCAACATCTGAGATAGGGCTCAAAAATGGATGTATTTTATCTTTAACATATAATGACTCTGTCTGGATCATACAGGTGTTAGGGACTGATTTTTTTTTCACACTCTAGCTCCTTCTTTTCTTTTTCATTGTGCAACAACTTTACACTAGTGTTTTTTTAAATAGTATTTGTACAAGTTTAAAGTATATAAGATTGTATTCATCTTGCAGAGTTGAAACACATATATAACACAACTTAATCCCTTTTATCATTCCTATTCCCTCCACTCTTTAATCCCTACCTCCATGTCTTGGTCCCCTTATGTTTTGTAAAATAATTTAATTAAAGTCTCACAATAACTATCTGTATAACATATGATGCTAAGAAACACTGTAGGTAACATTTCTCAAATTTACTACTCATTGGATTGACATAGCTTTTTGCATAAAATCTGTCAACAAATGAGTCTGGATGCCAAGTTTCTGACAAAACCAGAAAGAAGTTAATGACAACACAAGTAAGGGAAAGGAGTCAAGAATCAGATAACTTGGAACTAATGTTTAGTACTACTTCCAACCACTTCAGAGAACTATCTTACAATATATCCCTAACTCGGGGAAAAATCAAAATTCAAAACTTGTTTTGATTTTGCATAATTTTAAGAGCTCTAAGAATCTAACTAAGAGTCATGCACATATTAGCATTGGAAATACACTTTCTAATGAATGTGCATTAGCTTTCTTCTCTCACAAGGAAAAAAAATGCTAAGTTGGAATATCTTAAATGGATGACCATCTGTATAGGTAAATATGTGATATATGATCAAACTATACAGTATAGTAAAGGTTTATATTTTTCAATAATGTATTACAGTTAAAATAACATTGAAATTACTCATATCTCTTTGGGAAGAAGTTCTGGAAGTCTTCTTTTGTGTGTGTCTTTATGTGGTATAATCACTTTAGGAGTGAATACTGCTATCAAGTCCCATCCAAAAAAAAGACAAGTTCATAAAAAGACTACTGTGCTTCAACATCTACCTTATACATTGGATCTGGCACCATGCAACATGAGGCTCTTCCCCAAAGTCACAATAACCATGGAAGGTAAATATTTTAAATTAATTTTGGACATCAAGGCACTCAGGCCAGCACAGCTAAATATGCTCACAAAAGAAGACTGGCAGTAACTACTTCAAAGAATGGCAAGAGCGTTGGGATAATAAGTATGTTTAAAGTGGGAGAGGAGGTAATTTGAAGGAAATTAATGGTAATGTGTCTTTTTAGTGCAATAGTTTTAGAACTTTGAACTTGTAGTATATTTTTCAATTATGCCTTGTATTTTTTCCCACTATGGAAATACAATTAACTTACTCAGCAAAGAGTAGCAGGTGTTAGATAGTACAACCAAGCATCCATAAGCATATTATTTATTTAACAGACTAATATAAATTGCAGGGATTCACACATTCCCTTGTACTTCTTCAATATACAATGATAGAGCAAAAAGGGTATATTAACTCCTATTTGATAATGACAGAAGAATTGGAGAGGATTTATCTCTTTATCATTCTTCTTCAACGAAGACATGACTGATGGCCAGCATTGCACTTAATTCTTATTTCTCTTTTGCATAGACAGTGACATGATTTGCTTAGCAGGGCTGCCCATAATTAGAACCAGAAATTAACAGCTTTGGAAATAACTCAAACCTATTTGTCCCTTGGTGTACGTGAGTGATTCATATCATTGCTAATAACAGTTGAATTCTTGAATGACTAGAGAAGAGAATTTTCAGTGTGGAATGTTGACCTAACTCAATAAAGGTCTCTAAAGCAATAAACGACCGAGATTAAGTGAAACAAAATTACCTAATATCCAACAAAACTATATTAGCAGGAACCTGAGAGGAAATTGGAAGGCCACTTTCTCTCAGAGTGATGCAGTTTTGGTATGATTGTTATATTTCCTTTATGCATATTGTTACTAAAACCAAATAATACCTAAATGTATTCATAAAGATCACATGCTATATATAAATTGAACATCAGGGCATTTTTATCTTAAGCAAGATTTTAGAAGACTAAACCGATTTTATGTTTCCTTATTACAGCTGCCTAAATTAGACAAAGTTAAGCATTTCTTATACAAACCGTAATTATTACTGTAAAAACATGCGTAACTCACCAGTAAACAGAAATTCAATATCTATGTTAGTTAATATATTTAAATTTAAGATAATATTTTTAGGAAAAAAATTTCTACAAAAATACTAAATACAAAGACAGTTTCATTGTGTGTTGGGGGCACACGGGCACTTAGGATGCAGCTCAGGAAACTAGTGCTTTTTTATCTACACCTCCAGCCAACAGCATTACAAATTGTTAACACAGTATATACATGTATACACACATAAAAGAAACTTTTCCATTACTTTTTAATGAGAATATATTACATTGAAATTCTACAATTAATACTGTTTAGCCTGTGATATGTCACAATAGAGTATGTCCTCTATCACTGCACCACATTTTTGGGTATTATTGTTGACTTCATTGGCACAACATGCTTCACATGTTCCAAGATCCTGTCCTTGTTCTTCAGAATTGTGTCAATGGTTAAACAATTCATGTGATAAGAACAAATAATGTGTACTGCCTTTTTTCCTTAGTCCAATATCAACTATTTTAACTTAGGGTATTAATCTAAGAATAAGGGTATTAATTAAGGGTATTAATCTAAGAATAATCAAAGTAGCAGAGCTTTGATTCGATGGCCAATGGACGTTAGAATATTTTCTGACTCCTTTCTTCCATATATTCAGTTCCCTGCCCTTACATGCCTTCCCTTTTATTGGACAAACTCCTTTTTGCCCTTGAACACTCAAATCAAAGATCAGTAATGGTTTTCTGTTCCTCAACAGGAAGAACTGGTTGCCATACCCCCTGTACTTCCTAAAGCTGAAATTAATGTTAAATAGTTATGCTGTAGTGTAATTTAAAAGCTTAGATATCTATTGCCCTTACTACACTGTAGGATACTGCATGTCAGGTAGTATACAGTGTTTATCTTTTTCTTCTCAAAGTATGTAATACATAACAGGTGTTTAATAACTGTTAAGTTAGTAAAAATGAAAATACAACTACAGCAATAAATTATACTAAATCAGAAATATATTTGCATATTCCCCAAGTATATTCAGCCTTTTAGTATGTTTTAAATATAGTTGCAAGTTACTGAAAGCTTTTTTTTTTTATTTTGCAGGATGTCCATATATTTCAGACTAGCCTTGAATTCACTAAATACTCCAAGATGGCTTTGAATTCACTGTGATCCTCCTGCCTCAGTGCAGGGATTGTAAGTATAAAATCTCAGGCTTGCCTCAGCTCAGCTCTTGAAACATTTCGAAATGAGGCAAACTAATATTTGCTGCATCTGAGCCTCTGATAAAGTGAAGCAAAATTCTAAAACATGATCTATAATAGCATTTAGGTGGCATTGGTAACAGCAATCTCACAGGAAATGAAAAAATTGACTTAGTTGTTAGGCCGGACCATAATAACAAGAAAATGCCACACACTATGCATATTTTAACATTTCAATGAAAATATATTTCTTAATCTTGGGAACAAGTGAAAGTAGAAGCACTCTTTGGAGATTATGATGAGTGACTCAGGAAGGGAAAAATGCAGAATAGAAACCATCTTTCCCTTTGTTTGGTGAAATCAAAATGTGATGCATGTATTCAACTGAAGTTAGAGCCTGAAATTTGTCTATTAATTTATTATTTTAGCATTTTCACTTCATATCTTAATAATTAGTCTCAGGCTGCCTTGTTAAAGTTCATCTGCTTCACCAAGAAAGAATGCAATTTCTTTCTCTATAGTGAAAGTAATTTCTATAGAGAAAAGAATATTGATCCCTTATCAAAACTTCAAGTGAATTCTGCATTAAAAATCATTTTGAGTACTGTATTACCAATGAAAATGCATTTGCTACACATTTCAACCATTCCTTTAAAACATATGCATGATGTGAAACCATAATAATGACTGTATAATGGTAACAATAACCGAATCTTCCTTTTAACTACAGTTAAGTTCACAACTTACAAATGAGTTACTAAGTCTGACAAAGTGAGTCTTAGGAAAAAGATGCTCCTTTCATCCTGGTTTTTTTCTTCAAGTCTTTAAAAGGGCTTTTAGCTTTTTCTTTTTTTGTACTCAAAATTGAACTCAGCACCCTGTGCTTGCCAGATAGGAGCCTGTGCTCCTGAGCTGTATACGCAACTCCAACTTTTTTTTTTTTTTAATTTTATTTTTAGGATTTGGTACAAGGTCTTGATAAGCAGCTCAGACTCAGAGATCCTCCTGTTTTTAGCCTTCCAGTGCTAGGATTACCAGCATGTCCCACCACATCCAGTCCCAGTGGCCTGCTCAGCGCATCTGGGGCAGTGCTGGCATGGCATGCAGTACCAGGGATCGAACCTGAACCCAGGTCCTTGTGTTTGCCAAGCAGGTGCTTAGATTACTGAGCTATCTCCCCAAGCCCCCAGCTTCTTCGTGAGTAAGCATGAAGATGAGTGGGTCACAGTACTGCTTTGAATCCTGTATCCACACACTATGTTTTTCCAGCTCCATCTCCTCTATCAATGCACCACATTTTTTGATATTATTGTTGACTTCATTGGCACAACATACTTCACATGTTCCATGATCCTGTCCTTGTTCTTCAGAATTGTGTCAATGGTTAAGCAATTCATGTGATAAGAACAAGTGATGTCTATTGCCTTTTTCCTTAGTCCAATCTCAACTATTTTCACTTTTATTTCCGTGGTTTAGGGCTTATGCTTCTTAGCAGTCCTCTCCACATCACCACTAATTTCCTCTTACTTTTGCACATCCTGGACTCTGAATGAGCATGGTACTACTGTACACTCACACTACACAGCAAGCACACAGCAGCACAACTGTGACAATGCCTGGTACATACATGAACTACTTCCACTATTTGTTTCCATCTATAAATGTTCATATGAAAAGGTTCATTGGTATCTGTGATAGTTTGTAACTCAAGTATTTGTAAATCAGGGACTTAATGTATTTAATACTTACAAAATCAAACAGCTATATAATGGAAGAATCCACAAGTGTTAATAAGCAAAGAAATGTAAGTATATTACTTAGTTTTAGCAGTACGTTCAAAGAAGCAAATTTGAACATCACAGATATTTTACAGGATACTAATGTTCTGAAATATTACAAGCATGCCTAACTAATATCACAGTTACTACAAAAGGAAGGTCCCTAAGTCAACTCCTTCTATGATTTCAAATCTTGTGTATGACCCAACCTATATAACACTGATCTCATTTTTTGTTTCTTTCCTTATTTGAGGGGACTGGTGGTGTTTGAAACAGGATCTTTTCCTGTAGTTCAGCCCAGCATTGAACTCAGCGTCCTAAGTGCTGGGATTACAGGCATCTACCACTGCGCCTGTTTATTTTCAATTTTAAGAACCATAATTTTTGGGGGAGGAGGATTCATATTATTTAACAGCATATAATTTATCTTTAATGAGAAAATAAACGTAGGAACTTGATTGAGACTACTTAAAAACTCACATAATAAAACAATTTAAGCTACTTAAATAACACAAAATCAGGTTTGGGCATATAGCTCAGTGACAAGCACCTGCTAGGCATGGTCCTGAGGTCAATCCCTGGTACCGCTAAATGAATGAATGAATGAATGAATAAATAAATAAATAAATGACAAAATCACATATCCTTAACATTGTAGATGGTGATTTAGACACAAGCAGAAACCAAAGCTTTTGTAGTTTATTCCTTTTTTTGAATTAAATAAAAAATAGAGACCCAAATCATGACTTAATTTTATATGCCTTGAAATAAAGATAAAATACATTTAAAATGTAAATTAACTGTCTCACTGTTCACTCATTTTCTGGCTGTTTTACCTACTGCTAAAGATATTTCACTGTGTTAAATGGCATTTTAAATACGGAAGGGATGTCTTTTATTTAGTTTACTCTGTAGAAGGCCAAATAATGAAAGGTATACCATAATATTTCAAACCACACTAATGATGTTTAGGGATTTTAGAACTAAAATGTATCATTCTATGAAAAGTGAGAACCCCAGTATACAATGCAAGTGTATACTAAAATGTTCCCAGACACTATTTTCCTATCAAATATGAAAGTTGAGTAGTAATCTTTTAAGCCATTCATTGTTTACTTGTGGATGTTTTCAAAGATAATTTTAAAATTAAATTTATTTTTTAAATTAAATTTATATTGTAAATTTATTTTTCATACTAAAATACTACTACTGACCTTATATACATGGTATGTTTCAAAGTTTCAAATTTGATTAAACAGCAAACTAAAATTGTAGCAGAAAATATTCCCCTCACCAGCTGTATATTTCAGTTTCTGTTAGTTGCCCCATAACCTCCAGTTCATTTCAGTCCCTGTTACAGATTCTATTACTTCTGTTTCTTACAAATGGCTGGTCACTGTGATGCACAGCTGGCCACTAGAATGTGTACTGTAAGAACCAATCAGACAGCCAAGTGCTCTGCTTCTGAACTTACAGACCCTATAAAAATGCAAGCCCACCACTATTCAGGGACTGATATTTGGGAATGCTCGCCCTTTGATGGAAATAAATCTGACTCCAAATCCTGGGTGACATTTTGGATTTTCTGTTTGCTGTAGAAGCATGGTTAACAAACTGAGAAGCTTCAAAACAAAGTTCTTCTGGGCAATAACATACAATCCTACTTTGAGAAAAAGTAATAGATTACAGAGCAGTTCCGTGATATGCTGGGTTAAAACACAGGGAAAAGACAAAAGAGCACAATCCTATAGACTGTGTTGTGGTCTCATAAGAAGTATAAGTGATTGGCAGACCAAAGTTTTAAGTGTGCAGTGTGCTAGTCACATTGTACCAGGATGTAGGAATTTGGACAGAAAAATCAGGTGATAGATGGTAATATTAATGACAAGGCAACATCTAAAAATTGTACTCCAATAGTAAGAACACCTAAAGCTGGACAACTTCTTAAATCCCTGTTCACATGCTTCTTAGTTTGGTGTACTGAAACATTCACCTTCTTTTCTCTACCTCTCACTCATACCAGCCTAGTTATTCCATATGGCAAAAGTAAAGGAGGATAGAACTATTATAAAGTCATTTTATTTTGTGGTACATATTCTATCAGGGGAGAAAAACAAGTATTTTTAATGTGTCTGTCTGTCTATCTATCTATCTATCTATCTATTTATTTGGTATAGGGTCTCACTACACAGGTCTGACTCATAGTGATCCTCCTGTCTCAACCTCCCCAGCACTGGGATTACAGGTGAGCACCACAACACCCGGTTTCATTGGCTGGCAAGGCACACCTGGGATTCCTGGGCTGTCGCCCTATGCAATTCCAGTGATAGAAGCCAGGTCCTCGCACTTGCCAGGCAGGCACTCAGACCACCAACCTATCTCTCCAGCCTGAAAAACAAATATTGAGCTGCCACTTTATAACCAAGTATTGATTATTACCATACTTCATCTTCTGTAACATAAAGAATGAGAACAGCACTTTTTAAAAGGGATTAAACTGAGGACAGTGTTTTGCTTAATTTAGTAAAATGTCTTGGATCTGTCAACATAAAGCAAAATGGGAAGAAAATAAAATCACACCATATATTGCATGAATCTGTAAATTCAGTCTTTATGCTAATCTCCTTTATGTATGAATTTAATCTTTTACCCCATGGGTCCCCTTTAGCAAAACAATATTTCACTTTGTCAAAGATAAAGTGCACTGTCCACTGATTTCACTGTCATGTACATTTCCTTTGCCAATAGGGACAAAAAAAATTTAAGATACAAATGCTTCATAACAAGTCCAGCCCAAAGTAGCTCCTGGCCTCATCAGAGTTTAATGAGACATTCAATCTAAGAAATGAATTAAATGACATTTTGGGATCATGCTTAATGAAGCGGCTATCTACAGAAGCTCTAGATTGAATAGTATTCTTATAATCTGTGGAGAATAGGGCACGAGAATGTCATCAATCATTCAGGACAAAATGGTACTCTGTGGACTAGAAACTGTTGAACCTCACTAGCTCCTGTTCTCAATCATGGCCCAGAACTGGCTTCTTGTTATGTCAGTGCTATAAAATAACTTTCCATGTGCCTGTATTAGTCCCATAAGTCAGTGTCTCATCATTATTGTGACCATATGAAAACATACAGTGCTTGTGAAACTCCAGAGTGAAAAAGGCCATGGAAAAACAATGTTGGAAAAAGAAAGTGGAAAATAACTTTTCAAACAGTGCAATATGCCTATAAGAAATATAAAAATAAGGATGCCATATCTAAAAGAAATCACAGGAGGTATACAATTTAAGATTTCTATTAAAATCATTAAAAGAGATATGCTAAATTGCCCTAAAAGAATGCACCTACTATGCAATAACTCTGAGAGACATACTCAATTAGCATCTATGATTCCAAATCTTTCACTTCAAATTTAAATAAGTTTAACATACATTGCATTTGTAAATGATAACATTTAAAATCATAATTGCAATTCTTGATATGATTTTGACAAATACAATTATATGCTAGAATTAAAAAGAATGAAGAAATATTTCAACAAACAAGTTACATATAAGGGGGCCAGCGAGATGGTTCAAAAGAATAAGTGCTTGCCTGGCAAGCGCAAGCGCCTGAGTTCAATCCCCAGTTCTGCCAAAAAAAAGAACCTTTATACATACAAGTTATATAAGGAATTCATACAAAATTAGAAGCGAACATTTGATCTTAAATAGCAAATGGAAAACGTACACATGAAATTAATCATAAAAGAAGTGATAGTTAATAAGAAAATGGAAATGTTCCGTTACATTCATAATAATAGCCATTTAAATTACAAAAAAGATTAGCAATGTATATTTATTGGCACAGTTTATATATATATATATATATATATATATATATATATATATTTAAGGGAAGGGTCCACAGGGTGTTCAGAGTCTCACTACTGAATTGGACTCTTGGCGATTGTCCTGTTTACAGCCTCCCAGGTGCTGGGAATACATGCATGTGCCACCATGCCAAGTCTCAATTGCCATCTCAGTGCTCCCTGGGGGCAGGGCTGGTATGGCAGGCACAGGATTCAAACCCCCAGCCCCTGCAAATATTATTATTATTAATGTATTTAGTAAAGGGTCTACAGGGTCTCACTACATAGATCGCGGTCTTTGATTCTCCTGTTTTTAGCCTTCCAAGAGCTGGGGTTGGGGGCCTGCCCCTTAGCTCAGTTCTTTAAGTGGCTGCTTCAACAAAGCAGGCAGGCTCAGGTTGCTTTGGTTCAATCCCCAAGCACTGGGATTACAGGTGTGCACCACCACATCCAGTCTCAGCATGCCTCAGGGGCAGGGCCAGCACCGCATGCCAGGGATCAAACCCTGGTCCCTGCACCTGCCTAAGAAGGCACTTTGGTCTGCTCAGCTATCTGGATATATATATTATCATGTCACTTTTAAGTGAAACAGTTGGAATCATGGATGCCAATTGAGTTTATAAGTCTCCCAGAGCTATTAAATAGCAAGTGCATTCTGTTAGGACAATTTATCATATCTCTTGTAATGATTTTAGTAGAAATCTTAAATTATATACCTCCTATGATTTTATATATATATATATATATATATATATATATA
>NDGM011229409.1:973-22830 GCA_002564305.1 Octomys mimax | reverse complement strand
AATTTTTTTCCATATTTATTTATTTATTTATTTTGACATCAGTTATTTTAAAGAAAAAATATATAAAAAAAACACATAAAATTGTGGGATCTGAAAGGCTGTGATCCCAAGCCCTTCAGATAGACGGCATTAAGCCTGTACCAAACAGAGTTCACCTAAGGGAGAAGGAAGTCCATTTTGCACCTCTGATGCATCTAAAGTTACTGTCTGAGTCTATAAATAACAACTGTAGACATGAATCGAAGAGACGGATTCCATGTGGCTAATTTTCCAAGCAGGATGGTACTTTCTTTCCTGTAGCCTACTCCTTTTGTATATTCCTCTTTCAAGTGGTGATTACTGATAATTTTTAGAAAGAAAACAATGTGTTCATCTTTTATGTCATCCATTTATTTTAGTCATTTTTAATTGGACATTTATAGAGTAGTTTTATAATACAGACATTCAAAGAAAGCTTCTGTGCGTGGGGCAATATGTGAAGCTTCCTATGCTTTTTGGTTTCTCAGTGGGAAAAGTTGCCTAGGTTTTCTTCTTTGAATTTTTAAATTTTTATTTTTTATGTTAAATCCATAATATTTTCTATTAATATTTAGAGAGATGCTAGAAACTTGAATACAGATGTTGGCATTAGGTACTAATTTGTAATGTGCCCTTCCTCAGGCATTGCCCAAACTGCAGTGACTAAGATTTGTTGTGAATTCAAATTTTATTCTCATTTTCACTACAGAGCTTTCAATATCATTTTTATATATGTAATGCTGGTGCAGAAAGGGACCTGACTTGAGTGTGCAGGCAGGCTTTCATCTCTAAGCCAAGCTGGTCTTCTTTCTTCTCTGTATATAGGGCATCTACTTCCCATGCATGTTTGACTTCCTAACTCCCGTGTCCACTGTGTGAGGCAAAAGGTACAGAAATCTTCTTGTGTGCATTTTGTTTTCACATTCCCCAAGTAAAGAAAGAGAGGAAAGGCTGTGAGCACAGAGTCCTGGTTGTAGCTGAAAACATGAACAAAAGAGCAATGGGAGTTGGCATAGCACTCACTGCAAGAGGAGAATCAGGACGTCTCCTTGTCTATATGCATCTGTCCCACTGACTCTGTTGCATTCCTATGGTAATTCTGTGAGCTAAGCACTGTGCCCATTTTCTCCATGGAAAAATTAGGACCCAGAGACACTAATGAACTCAACTCATGCTACTGAGGGAACACAGACTGGAGTGAGAACACAGCCTGCACAGCCAATGGATTCTACATCCGTTTGAGTTCTCATTTGACTTCAAAGCATTTGTTTCTAAAAGCATAATATGTGTACATGGAAAAGAATGATGACCATGAGCTTGGCTTAATACTTTTTCTGAAAAGAAAGTGGGAAGTTATGTAACTAAAAGCACACAACTTTATTCTGACCAAGTTATATTGTAATCGTTGTGGTTTTTGTTTTTGTCTTAGGTGTAGTTGTGATAGTGACAGTAGTCAGCTTCCCCAGTGGTCCTAGGATATTCCTGATTGTCCTTATTCTAGACCCAAAACAAAGGTATCAGAGGGAAGGTATCAGAGGAGACAACCTTTTCTTGCCTTGCAGGCTGGGATGTTTTCTTTGAACACTGTCCGTCCCATTGAATGACTGTCCCAACAGTTCACCATATGATCGTCTAGGTATTTTGAGCCTTAGGTATAATTATTATAAAATCTAGGGTCATCAAGTTCCCAATACCTATGTATTTGTATGTGTATAAGTATAGTGAATAGATTTTTTTTTTCAAATTTCCTAAATCAGTAATCCAAAAACAATATCATTTAGTGCCCCTGTTTGAAGACTGGCCAAAAGGATTTTTTGTGAATGGTCTGAAATCATGTGTTATCTTCCTATTTGACTGCATTTGTAAATGTAAGTTATGAAATAGGTATTGAAAATTGAGCCTATCATGAGAGGCAAAATTGAAGTGTATTTGTTGAGATCTGTGCTAGATTGAATGAACACATTGTACTTGTGTTTGCTTTGTGGCATAGACATGCATGTGGGCACGTTGGTAGCATGTTGAAGTTTGCCATGTGTTCCACGTGCATTTTACTGTGACCCTTAGTCACTCTTCAAAAAGTATGTTTCTCCCATTGCAGGAGAAGGGATGCATCAAAGTAAGGATTTGCCTCCTGTGGGGGCATTCTTTGGGGTTCTGAGTCAAGTAAACCTAAGTTCACTTCAGAAGTTGAACTCATAAGGAAGGTACCTTCTCTTAAATGTTAGGTCAGATTCAACTCATGGACACTTACAGTAATGGCTCCTTTTGATCAGAGCCAGGCACTTGGTATAGGGTGTAGGGTGTGTACTTTCTTGAGTCCTGCTTTTTCCTAATTTCTCTGGTGGCTCACTCTATTTATTTATTTATTTATTTATTTATTTATTTATTTATTTATTTTATATTTAGTACAGAGTCTACAGAGTCCCACTACACAAATCAAAGTGGTTTTGATCCTCTTGTTTTCAGCCTCCCAAGCACTGAGATTACAGGCACGCACCACCACGCCCAGTCTCAGTGGCTGTGTCAGCATGCCCCGGGGGCTGGGCCAGCACTGCACCACTGGGATTGAAACTCTTCCTGAGCCTGCCTAAGCAGGCACTTTAGTCCACTGAGCTATCTGGCTGGTCCTTCCGTGGTGGCTTTACCTAGATGTGCATGGTGATTTAGCTTTCCTTTTGAATGTGAAGCTGTGGTTCCCTTCTGGTTTGTGGGGCAATTCCTGGCTGTCTAAGCGATCTGTCCATGGGCACAGACAAAAATGCCATTTTTGTGTATAGCTTGGTCATTATGTGGAGTCAGAGAAGACCTGGCTTTGATTCCCTGCTCTCCCACATGCCAGTTTTTTGTCTGTAAAAGTTGCTGAACCACTCTAAACTTCTGGGAGCTTATCCCTAGAATAAGTATAATAATAGTCCTTACCCCTACTGTTAGTGTGAGGATTAAGTCATGTAATCCACCTAACTGCTCAGCATAGTGCTCCGCACATGGTAGGTACAGCCCCGAAGTTGGCGTCATTTCTTTATTGCTAGGACTGTCACTCTAGCCCAGAGCTCTCACAGAAGCGCAGCAGACCCGGTTCTTTGAAAGTCGAAGGGTAGGGAGGCAGGAAAAAAGCTTCATTCCCATTCCTTGCAGTTGTTCAGTACAGTTGTAGGTTACCATGGAAACTTTCAGGATTAAGATGGCATTACTGAGTTAAGCATTCAATGAACACCTTGGGAAAGAAAACTCATAACACGTACGCATGCCATAAGTAGTTTCCAAATGGAAAGGTTACTTGGATAGAAGAGTGGGTGGGAGTTACTGCGACTTCCTTGTCTCCCAGTTTCCTGAATTCACAGAGAATTATGATCAGGACTTAAAACTGGAATCATCTTCCTGTGTTTCCCCTTTCCTGTGCTGTTTCATAAAGTTGTCAGTGATTACAGCCCGAATTTCAAAATGGGAATCCACTCCTCACATACTGGGGAGTGTGGCTTTCTGAAATAGATTCTGAAGTCGAAAAGAACTCCGAGTGTTTTCTGAGAAGGACTGACCTCCTTTCATGCCACTTACTGTGAATTAAAGCTGTGAAGGGAACGAGTTTGGGCATGTGGTACAGCACTTAGCGCTGCCGCTGCCAGGGAACAAGATTTGTGTTTCTAAGGAGATACAACAAAAAGGAGAATGCTTTAAGAGCCAGCGGCTGTCAGAGTGTAAAAGTATCTATGTTTAGAAAGGGAAATAGAAGCTGAATTAAGTAATTTTATACACACGTTACAGGGTACTCTTCTACTAGTAATTC
Source organism: Octomys mimax (assembly GCA_002564305.1). Taxonomy (NCBI): domain Eukaryota; kingdom Metazoa; phylum Chordata; class Mammalia; order Rodentia; family Octodontidae; genus Octomys; species Octomys mimax. Next base: position 19,028 of record NDGM011229409.1, on the reverse strand, counting down.
TTAAATTCAAAAGCAAATAGCTGTGACCACAAAGGGCTTAGTACATCTCAGCTGATCTTAACTCAGACTCCAACTGGATACGATTGGTATTGACCAGCTCTATGCATGTGATTTTAAGACGGTCTGACTCTTGCCTATCATCCTGTTAGCTTGTATTAATAACCAGGGACAAATGGTGACATCGTCCAGCAGAGCTCTGGGCAGACACCTGACAACATAGTCTGAATAAATGAGAGGAGAAAAACCTCAGTTCTGCCCACTGAGATGCCAAAACAGAGCTTTCTATCAGCCTCTTTCATGCCAGTATGAACCTGCTTGCAAGCGGTTAGTTGGTTGCTGGCACGGAAGTACATCTTGAGTAGGTTCATTGGCTAATGTCTCATCACGGGACAGAAATCACAGGGAGGGAGAGTGCAGCAAGGAAAAATTACAGTACAGCTATATTTACCTAGTGCCTCTGCACTGGGGTTTATTTTCCACAGTTGGAAAGGGAACCACCTGTCTCACTGCTGATGTCAAAGAGCTCCCTCGAGACTCGGGCTGTTGGGAAGCACATGATACTGTACATATTTGCTCTTGCATCCATATCTGGCTACGATTGGGTTTCAGATTTGTGCCCTATTGTGGAGTTCATTGAGCAGTCACTCTGAGGTGCCCTCCCACGTCACCATGCCCTTGTGAATTAAAAAGTAGCGTGAGGAAGTCCCTGCTGCGAGTGTTGCCTTCACTTGCGGTACAAGTATTTGCACTGCAGGAAAAAAAAAAATGAATGACACACACCTTGTGGTTATCATCTATGGATTCAGTTTGGAAAGTGAGTATCAGGCAGTATCGTCGCTGTGCCTAGGAGCCATGATGCTGTTGATGTTTGGGGATCTGTTTTATTCTCAGCAATGAGACTTGTTTTAAAAAATAGGTATCATTCGGATATTTGATATGCATATTGTTAAAGAAGCAAAAAGATTAGTGTGAACTATGCTTGTATTTCTGTGACAAGCCGGTAGTGTATCAATGTAAACAAATTACTGTAGCATGAATGAAATATCTGATTGGCTAAGCTTAGATATTGCAGTATGCATTTGTGGTGATCTATTGCAGCTGTTTGGTTTTGTTTCTTTGTTTAAGATTTTATAGAGCTGTGTTACCCACCGTTTTAGTTCCTGGAGCATGGGAGAGAATTAGGCCTTTTGATTGTAGCTCCTCATAAAGGTGTGAGAGCCACTCTGTTGGAGACTGCAGGGGGTACCCTTTATGTCATAGTCAGGGACTCACACTTAAATTGTCCTGCTGACTCTATGTGCAGTCAGAGAAAATATGATGCTATCACCATAACTCAAACATTGCATAAAAATAGAATTTTTAGTAACAATTGCAAAAGGCTTGCTATTAGTGAAATTGCTCATTATTTTAATAGTACGATGCATCTGAATTTGAATACCTTCAACAACTTGCAAATTATATGGTTATTACACAAAATAGGTGGAAAACAAGAGTCTGAGGATATAAATTACATTCTTGGGTCACATCAAATCGATGTCTTACTAGGGATCAGTACCAAGGCTCTTAATTCCCAGGCTTACTATGATGTGCACTTTCAATTAAATTTATATCTGAAATGATGGTTGGTATCTTTTACTCAAATCCTAAAAATAGAGTAAATAGAATGGGCTAAGACCCCTTGGTTCATCTAATCTTTCCCCTAGTGTAGGATTTTCCTCTGAACCATTAAAAGTGTTATAATATATGATTGATATTAATTAGTTTTCTGTAAAGTACTGCACTCCTTAACATGAACTGAACTAGAAATAAATATATTACCATGAATTAAGATTTTATTAGTTGAGAAGAAGAATTGGATGAAGGCACCTATGTGAAATCCTAAGTACAGGCGTCAAATTGAATTAATGCCAGCACTGCCTTGAGATTAATTTGAGTGCTGAATAAGAAATAGTAAGCCATAACATAACTGTGTTTACTGAATCATTTTTGGCATCAAAACCAAAGCTACATTATAGATGCAACAACAGGCTTTTCTCCCTTGGAAGAGTGAGGCGGTGCATTTTGTAATTAAAGTGAATGTTATCCTCTGAAAAATGCCTCTAGTCTTCAGAACGAAAACAGTCTTCTTGAGACGATTTCATCCCTGTGTGTGTCTCTGACTTTACATCCCTGGTGATGCTCCAACCATCTTCAGCATCCTATTCGAGGTTTGTAGTAGAATGAGCTGTACTTTGCACCCTCTCAATACTGAGAGGCTGGCAAGAGCTTACTTTCTATATTTGCATCTCATTATTATGTATATGTTTTGAAGAGGTGTGGAATGTGCTGAAAAGATTTATGGGATTGCCTCAGGGATGTTCTAGAAGGGATTCCTAACGACTGGGTTAGGAAATGGATTGCATAGCACAGAGGACCATGTAAGCTGAGCCCCACGATGCTTTAAAGATTGCTGTCCACAGTCAGATGCCGATGGCGCCCCTCGAAGTTGTGTACCTCTGCCCGGGGCCCTTCTTTTGTGTTCCATTAAATCCAGAATTCTCTGATCCCATATTCATTAATTTGCTTTGCACCTATAATATCACTGGAAGGCTGAGCATAAAACTTTAAAGGTTTTGCACTGTCGAATGGGAATATCATGTTCATCTTGTGTATAATTAAAAAATTTCTAGCAGTCACATTTGCAAAAGAGAAATTTATTTATTTATTTTTGTGGCCAGCTCAGCCACCCTGGGGGTGGGGTCAAAAGAGAAATTCAATGTTAATGTGTCATTTAACAAAATATAGCCAAGATATTTTAACAATACGTAATCTATAAATTTGAGGGCTATTTTACATTCTGTTTTTCATATTGAGACTTTGAAATTACACCCATAGTTTACATTTATAGATCATCTCGGTGTTGCCTAGACCCATTTCAAGTGCTCCATAGCCCTGTGTGGCTAGTAGTTACTATATCCATCAGTACAACTTTTAACCTGTACACTCACTTGTCAGCATTCCATTACTCAGAGCAATTACTTAAAAGAAAAATCAATATAAAAAACAGAGTGTGGGGTATCCTTCATGTCATTTTATCAATTTAAAAAATGATCACATGACTGCTCAGAAAGTTTTGAAAAGTGCAAACACTAAGACAGTTTCATTGATAGGCCACTGGGGGCAAAATGGCCTTCTATTGAGCTGGTCTGGTCCTGTGGCTTTGTTTCCCATTTTCCTTTCTGTGTGCGCCTCAGATGTCTTCATTTAACAGGCAGGCCTTGATCCTTTGTCCCTCGTCCCACATCTGCAGGCTCACAGTATCTTGTCAGTCTCTGTGCTTCTTAGGGGTGTCTGGCTTCTTCACAAAGAAACTCCTGAAGAAATTTTGGCTCAAGTAACTTCATGGCCAGCCTGTTGGAAACAAAACTGTCCCCTGCACTTGCTGCTTCTAGTCTCTTCAGAGCTAGAGGCAGGTCACAACTGGTACGAGGCTGCTTTTTGGTTTTGTTCAGATAAGCAGAGAAACCAACAGGCTTGGCACCTCTAGCACTTGTGGTGATCCTGTCACCAGTAGAAAGTCAGAGTAACATAAGACTTCAAGAGAAAGTATGCTCTGTGCTGCTTCTAGATCTTTTTGTAAAAATTCCTTTTATGAACAAGGAAAACACACAAAGAGCAAACCCATGTGACTACTTTAATATCGCTTGACTTTAAAATAGCTGTCAAGTGTTTGTATGTGAATAACAAGTACTATCATTGTGTACTTATTGTATACCAAGCACCGGATTCAAACAAATCTAACTGAATCCTAATGCTAACTAGGTAAAGTGATTGTCATTGAATAGATTACATTTTTGAGAATCAGATGATGAAGATAAGTTTGCTTGACCTCAAAGAGAGGTCCTAAGTGGCAGACCTGGTTTATCCTAACTCACAGCCCAAATTCCCAAAGAAAGAGGCTACCTTGTCAACCCAAGCCAGTGATACCTTTCGACAGTGCATTTTGAACCCAGGATAAAAACACTAAAATTTTCAATTTGGAAGATTCCATCATATCATTTATTCAAAAAATGAACACAGATAGCACCTAATTCTTCCCCCATAGTTCTACTGAATAGAAAATAGGTCTAGAAAGCTAAATGGCTTAGCTCAAGGTCAAACACACTGGATCCTTGATTCATGCTTCACTGCTGTTTGTCTACGTGGTTTAATGGCCTCTTTAAGAAGATAAGTGGAACATTTGGACGTTTTTTAATTAACAGAAAGAAAGCAATCTTGAAAACTTTGTACTATAGAAACATTCCTTTTTCTTTCTTCACTAAGGATTTTAAACTTTCTATTAAACTATAACATGGATAATAAAAAATGCATTTATCAAAACAGTTCAGATAAATGAATTTTTCCTAGCTAAGCACACCCATGTAACCAGCACTGAGCAGGAAAGAGGCCATAACTAACCTCCCCAGACTGTTGTGCCTCACTCGGCCCTCCCACCTCTGGAGAGAAAGCTGGAGAGAAAGCTCTCTCCAGCCTCGCAGCCACATAGATTGGAGATGAGGTGCATCTATTTCAAGCTAGTGTCAGAGTGAAGCCGTTGGGTGCGTACCTTCTGTCCACATGTCTGGTTTCAATTCTATGCCATTGTGTGTGTAGGATTTTTCCCCAGTTTGATATATAGTAGAAGATCATGAATGATTATGCTCTTGAAATAGTGGATCCCTCATGGTTATGAAAACATTTAGTTAATATGAATTATCATTCATTAATTATTTAATTATAAACATTATTATTGAGCCAGGGATATAACTCAGTGGTGCAAGGGCCTGCCTGGCAAGTGCAAGGTCCTGCCTGAGTCCAATTCATGGTATCAAAAAAAGCCCCCAAATATTATTATTTAAAATTTTTTTGGTAGCAGGTATTATTGGATGTGTTTTTGTTTGATGAGATCTGAAACAAACTAATCAAGCTGAAATATAGTATCTCAGTGGCAGTAGTGTGTGACACATCCCAACAAACCACTCTTGTGCCATGTTTTACATACTATGTGCCACTGGATAATGTGACAAAAAAGACAAAGAACACATAGCTGAAAATACCCACATGAGAGCACCAACTTGGAGTTCCCACTTAGTGACTCTGTACAGCCAGGCAAAGGGTTTGGTGTGACCTATTTTTAGGTGCCCTGCATGGAAACGAATGTACTAAGATGGGTGGCAGAAAGTGGCACCTCAGGAGCTGTCACGGACTGCTGTCTTGAAAGGAAGGGAATGGATCCATTCTGATCGTCCGCTCGGGGCAGAGTGTAGTGTGGGATCTTCACGAATAAGACTGTGTATGTCTTGTTTAAAAGGAAAGCTCTTTCTCTCCTTGGCAGATTATTTCGCAGGGACAGGAATCCAGCTTTCTTAGGTTAGCTTTCTTATTGTTTCTTTTCTCTGGCTGTATGGAAACGGGAAGCTAGGCAAGCCACACTAGTGAGGACGGCTTGTGGGGACACAGCAGTGCTTCTGAGGATGTCTCACATCATTGTCCTTGTTGGGCTTTGCCATGTACCTGGTCCAGCCTCCTGCATGCCGGTGTCATCCTTGCTTCTTCGCCAGATTTGTTGACAATGAATTTGTGTGCCCATGGCCATTCACTCGTCCATTGTAGCAAGGCGGGACTGCGTGGCTCTGGAGTGTGACTCTCTTCCTTCCTGCTACATAGCAGTGTATGTACACAGAGAAGAGCTGAGCAAGACAACTTTGTAATCTCAGGGACACACAGTTCACCCATCCCATGATAGGGACCCGACTTACCACCTTTTCTAATAAAACCCTGATAAAATATTTTAAGCATATGACCTTTTTTCCCTTCCACATCCTATAACAATATCTTAGCTAATACCTGCCAAATTACAAAGATGTAAGTTCTTCTTTCATTGAATATAATATAGTTTTTATTACGTGGCCTTATTCTTATATAAAGAGGTAAAGGGTGACCTGAAACTCTTACTTTTTTAGATGCTACAGAATTTACTCATTTACAAAATGTTGAATTCAGATATGCCTTCTTCTTTAAATCTTTGAGTAACATTTTTTTATCTGTTAGAAATATAAATCATCTGTTGCTGTACCACACTGCATCAAAGTACTATGTAAGTGAGTAATCGCTACACTACCATTCACACTGATGTGTGCTTTTCACTCTCATTGCGCAAACAGAGGCGTGGTTGTGTGTATGATTTGCACCATCGAGCATCAGTAGTGGTAGCAAAGCTGAAAGCTGCTCTTCTCTGGGCAACTGCTTGGCCTTTGGAAGAACACAGGTCTCTGGGGGCCAGACTCCTTCCAGCTGCCTTACAGTATGTAAATACTCATAATGCAACAGAAGTCATGAAGTTGTGCTCTTTCAGCAATGTTAAGCAACAGTTCCCTTTCTTGCATTTTTTCTCCGTGTCGCAGAGTTTATCCCGTGTCTGGTTGGCTCTGTCTGTCCAGCCAATCCCATCATGACATTGTAGAACCATCAGGGACTTGGGTTGTCATGGAATCTATCTCCTTTGACAGACAAGTAAACTGAGGCTGACAATTGCTAAGTGCATAGAATGCAAATTGTGGAGCAGTGACCCAGCTGAGCCACGACCTGTGTTCTTTGTGTTCATTGTTTTCCTATGTTGGGCTGTATCAAGAAACCCAGCGAAACCCTGCTTAGGACTTGTTCCTCATGTGATCATTTCATATCTCATACCTTTGTTGTCAACCTGGTTACTTCTCTCCTTACAAAATCTGCTATGGTCAGATGGTGAGCATCTAAGTGCAGGAAGGAAGACATACTGAAAAGGCTCAGGAAACTGTGAGAACATTAACTTGAAGTAGCTAATAAGAATGCTGGGGCCAGCCAAATAGCTCAGCGGATTAAAGCTCCTGCACTCAGGTGATCTTCAGGCCTGCTGTGCAGGCCCTGACCCCAGGGCTCACTGAGATAGCAATTGAGTCTGGGTGGGGTGGCACATGCCTATAATCTCATCTCTTGGGAGGCTGTAAACAGGCAGATCACTACTAGTTTAATCTAGTAGTGAGACCCTGAGCACCCTGTAGAAGCTTCCCTAAAAAATACAAAACAAAAAGAAAAGAAGAATGCTTCCATTTCTGGGACTTCAGTCAGTATTCCGGGAAGGTGGATGGGTCTGCTGTGAAATATTTAGTCCCAAATAAGTTTACTGGTCAAGAACAGGGCTGGACCATAACAGATTTTTCCAGTAAGCACTTTTAGGGATAGATTGTACTCCAAGGTTCACCTGAAAGTCTCTAGTGTATAATTTGAACAATGTTTCTAGCTCAAACCAAAGCCAAGTGTCTCCTTGAATGTCCTCTTTCTAGCGGATCTTCCTCCAAGTCTTCTCTGGCTTCCCTTCCTCTAGTCCCCAAAGCCAGTAGAATTTCCCTGAGAAATAGACTTCATAGTTTCATCATATGTGAGACACTTAGTCTTCCTTTTCTCTTTTACATGCTTTTTTTGAACTCTAAGCTGGAAAAGAAGAAAAACTAGGACTAACAAATAGTTGTTTTTATATAAATGGCTGAAGTTTTGCTTATAGCTGCTCTAATGGAGTTTTGAAAGAAATATTTAGCTACATTTTATAAAATTTTAAATTTAGGAGCAAAGTGAAGATGGTAGTGACACTGGAGGGGCTCTGTCTTCTGAGCCCATCTCTGATGAAGCTAATGGCAGTTGGTGGCTTCTCTCTCCTTCGCACAGGCTCCGAGGGCCTCCCAGATGACTCTAGAGACTTCCCTCTGTGTTGCCATGAGCACTGTAGCCTGAGCGCTGCAGCTGCCTGGCTGCCCATGATAGAAGTGGTTTCATTTTCAAAATATAAAGGATTTCTAAAACTGATACAGGGTGGCAGGGGCTATTAGGGTCCCAATTCCCTGTAGGTTAAGAAGGCATAACCCTAATTTGAAATCTCTAAATCTCTCAAAAATGAAAAGTTCTTCTTTTCAGAATATATGTTACATATATTTTATAATAGAAAATTTGAAACTTACATAAAGACCCAGAGATGAAGAAATTACAAAGGCCTTATAATGTCATCTGCTGCTATGAACAGCTTGCTATATGTACTGTTCCTTTGCTTCTTCCTGAGTATATATACATATATACACATATTTATAGATAAGCCTCTTATGATTAGTTATTTTCATTTTGATCTTAAGCCTTAATATACTTTGAGCATTTTCCCATTATGCTACTAAATGCATTTTATAATAGTTTTTAATAGTAACTTTGAACATATGTATATACATATATGTATCTACATTTATAAATTATAATTCACTTAATTAGGTCTATTAATGTTAGCCATTTGTACTACATTCACATTCTCAACAGTTTAACAATATATAAAACATTGACTAGCCTCACATCAAAAATCGTTGTACATATTCCCTTGTCATTTCTTTAGACTGAATTTCTAAAAATAAAATTTTTGAGTTTATGGGGTTGTTCATTTGCCCTCTAGAAAAATTGTAGCCATTTATAATCCTACCAGTAACATTTGACACTAGCTTTTGATTGAAGTATAAAAGTGAAGGTCTAGCATACGTGGTCTTCTTTGTGCAGGATATTTTTTCAGAATCCTTGTGTTTTGAATCAGGAACTCTCAAGTAAGTTTGTATGTTGCCAGAAAATTTAGCCTAGACCTTAATCCTAATTATTTCCTAAAATGGGGAATTACTTACTTTCTTCCTCTCCCTAATCTGAGGGATGTATATTTACGCTTGCTAGGATAAAGCACTAAAAAAAATCTACAACAGAAACAAAAGCAACATGTTCAAAACACTTTTTGAGTCTCTGCTTGGTGTTATAAAAATAAGAATTGAAGCAAAACAAAAACTTCACTCATTTATTTTTCCATTTTGAGACTATTAGCACAATACATATTTCCTCCCCTACAACCAGGTAAAGTAAAGCTAATTAGGACCCAAGCTCCAAAAATAAGTGGCAGGAAGACAGTTGGACTGTCAGTTTTCTTTTCAATTTGGTATTTTGTGTACCCCAATTCTCTTGCCCTTACTAACTACAGCTGGCTAAATAAAATATCTTATTAAGTAAAATGTGTTTGTGAGGTGGAATAAACACTTTGAATTTTTAAGTAATGATGAATTTAACAAAATTTGGTATGCTTCATTTTCAGTTTTGGTTAAAAAAAAGTAACCCTATTGAACATTTCTTGCCTATATAATCAATAACTGCTTTATAGGTGAATTAATCTGAAATAATTGAGGTAAATGAAAATATGTGTAGAATCACAGTTACAGTGGAGTTGAACACCAGACAAAATTAGATTTTAATCATTCTTTTATTGGCTCTTATCTGAGTTTCTAACAGAAACCCTTCATGCTTTGTGTTTAGATTAGTCTGACTGACTACAACTCGGATTAATTTTCACCTTTTTTTATAATATGAAAAATGCTGAAAGCACATTTGAGATCTAAATGAACGTACAGGCTGACTCAGCTCCAGGGGGCTGGTCTGAGGAAGGTTTAGAGAGACGAGAGCTGCCTTGCTGAGGGTGTCTATCACATCTTGTTTATTAAAAAAATAAAAAAAGAAAGAAAAGAAAACATATAATCGCTTGGAGACACTGAAGTTGCCACTACATTTCTTCAACTTGGTCCCCCAGCGGTGTTTTGTTCACTTGCCATCATCATGGCAGTGTGTATAAAATAAGATTGAATTTGAGAGTATTTATAGGCTAGAGGTCTTCGTTCAACTTTACTCTGCTTCTAATTCTTGTGCCCTGCACAGTCTTAGCTTTAAGACGGAGGGCCGGAGCATGTGCTCAGAAGCTGATGCAGGGTCTCAGGAGAAGAGTTCTCCTCTAGGAATGAAAAGTGAGCAACGGAATGCCTATGAGCAGTGGTTAACTTGAAAAAAATATTAGCAATTCTGGACAGGCCTCTTTCCTTTCTGGAAGAATGCTCCAGGCAGGCAGCATTCCCAGGAACACGGAGGTTTCCAGTTATGTAGGAACTGTCTGGGATACAAAGTTGCCTCAGGGCTCTTTGTTGTGCTTTTGATTTGAGGATGATTATTGCAAATGGAACTTTAGTTCTTCCTAGAAGGGCTTCCAGAGATCGGTGTGCCTGGGATCTGGAGCTGCTGTTCAAAGCCTTACTGCTTTCCTGTTGTCAGTTGTAAAATGGGTACACTGACTTCCTTTACTGGGAGGGCCTGAGGACCACCGTGACTGCGATGTGGAATGTGAACTGCTGACTCTGGAGCTGACCCGTAGAGGTCTGGCTGTGCATGCATATTTTCCTCTCTACTTTTTGGCCGTGAAGATCTTAACCTTATATGTATTCGTATGTAGTTTATTATACAAAGTTGATAAGCACCAGTCAACAAAGATACTTATACTAGCACTAAATTTCTTTCTACCCTCCATTGCATAGAATATTGACTTAAAACCTGCTGCTTTTGCTAATTCCCTATGTTTTTTGAGTGTTTGGATTTGATTAGTTTTTTTGGAATGAACAGGTTTGAAATATGTGAGTGGGAATATCTAGAATTTGGTGTCAGAATGGGGAAGGAAACTGAAATGCTAGACTCTTTGTCAAATATTTTTGTTATGGAATTGATTTATTCTCTGGAATTATTGTACCAAATTCTATTCCCTTTTCTTTTAATCCACTCAAAGGATAGATTCCCCTGCCTCACCATGTTGGGACTTTGGAAAATGTTAGCAGAACTCCTGAAGGGAGGGATTCCATGGGGGTGCAATCCACACTACACAACATTTTGGGCACTGGAGGGGTGTTAATAAATACCTTGTCCTATTGTTGAGAGAAAATGAGGTCGATTTGGGTGTGAAATGTAATGGTCATTGAAAGGACCTTGTACCTAACCAGGGTGTGCTTTAAAATGTAGAAGAGAAATCGGGGCATTGACTAGAATGGTACTACCTTTTCACAGCAAGTTCTTCTGCTCTTTATTTGAAAGAACTGTCTTCCCTCTTCAACTGCAAGACTCCCATGTCTTTGTCGTATCTTGCTGCGCAGGGCTGCCATACATTGCCGTGCACATGCACACAGTAAGCCTTCAGTAGGTCTTGTTGATTAAAACCAGAGGTTTGAAAATTTTGGAGGCAGGGTTGCAGAAGGGGTGAAAGGAAGGTTCTGGAGATGGAGGAAGAGAAGCAGTAAGGCAGGGAGAGAATTAAATATAGAAACTGCCTTGGAAGCCAGAAAGCACCAAGGGTGGTGAGCGACTAACTGTTTAAGTTCTCCTGAGAATAGAAAAAAAAAAAAAAAAAACTGGACAGAAGAGAATTTTTAGTCTGAAGAGTTAATTAACCAGTTTCAAAGACCTCTAAAATTTTCTTCCCATTAATAAATTGTAGTTTTAAAACTTTAAATAGTTCAAGTTACTCTAATTTGTCTATGAATCTGTTTAAAGTTTGATTTGATTGATAGTGGTGATTTAAGGGGAAAAGGCAATATGCTGCAGTTCGTAAGTTCTTGAACTGTTTTCACTCCTAAGCAGACTTGTAGTAGTGAAGCGGGTAAGAAACACCAGTAGAGAGAAAAGCACTTCAGGTTTCAGTGGCTATGCTGCTTTTATTATATTTTTAAGTTGAATTAGATGGCAAAAAGCAAACAAGAAAGCTCCAATTATATGATCTTAGCAGGCTAAAATATCCTAAACAATAATGCAGTATGGACCAGCACGAAGAATGCCTCTAGGAGGTGTGAATAGGATTTTAAAAACATATAATGGATACCTGCTGCTGGATGAAGACAAACAAAAGTAGCAGTGGCAATTGCAATGCAAGGATCACTTAGTAATGATTTATAAACATGGATTCTCCTTAGTCAAGTGACCAATATTATTTCACAGTTAGCTGCACTGAAGGTAGAGTCAATGACCTTTGTCCTGAATTCTAATAATTTACTTAAGTTTTACATGAAGTCAGAATATAATTGAGAAGAAAATGAGTGCTTCTTGATGGGGAATATGGAATAATGCCACTGACTGCATGTGTGAAAGCATACCCGAGGTTGTATTTTCCTGGTCTTTTTTGATTGAGAAAATTAAAACTCCAGTAATTTCTTGCTGTGTGAAAGAGGGAGAATGTCCCAGTGAAGTGTATTGAGCTAACTTAAAATGCCAAAGCTGCTGGCTATCTTTTTTATGTCTGAGAATGACAAACTGTCAATTTCACTGCATTATTCAGAAATTTACTAGCAACTTGTTGCAGATTTCAGAGTAGACAAATCTTTTATGAGATAATGTGGTCTGGAGGGGGAAGCAGTTTAGTGAGTTTTTTTTGTTTTGTATTTCTTTCACTTTACTACTAATAAAACATTATTTAAGATGGCCACTTTTTTCTTAATAAGGACATGGCTAATAGCATATTAAATTTATTTCAGTAAAATAAGAAACTAATGCTGTTTAATGAATTAGTTTTAGATACTTAGGATGGTCTTTTTCAGAGACAGTACTGTAGAGTAAAAGAACTGAGTTGATTTGTCATGAAAAAGGTTGATTCACAAATATATAAACATACACACCTCTCGCGGGACTTGGAAGGGTTAAGTCCATGCACTGTAATATTGTGGGAAGTGTTTTCTCTGCTGTATCTAGTACCTTGAGTTTGTTATGTATTCAATATGTAGTGTCATCATAAAACATTTACACCTGCGTTAGCCTTCATTGTCTCAAGGTATGAGCTGAAAAATAAGAAAAAGCCACGCTGGGGAAATGAGTATGTCTGCTAATAGCATGTCGGTATTTTTCCTCTACTTCATGGACTTTCTTGATTCCAGAAGCAAACTGCACAAGCTAGGGCACTAGGGTTGGAACCTAGTGTTTATTCAAAAAAGGCACTCTAAGGCAGTTAGCGAGGAAAGCTACACATACGGGAAAAGGCAGTTGGAATCCAAGCTGTCCAGCTCCACGGCAGGGACTGTATTTCCTGACATTTGTTTTCTGTGAGTCCGTGAGAGAAATGGAGATAACTCCAAGGGACCCGAAAGGATGGGGTTCTGTGGCTCGCTGTCCTTATATGGAGCACAGCAAACTGCAGTAGCTGTTCTGAAGCTGGAAGTCTACCGCCGCCAGTTTCTGGGTGGAGGAGTTTGTTTATACCTTAACAAACCCGGGCTGTTTTGTTGATTAAACAAGCACAAAAATGCCTCATTCGCTGCTTTCCAACACTCCCCCAATTAGAAACTGTCTCATAAAAAACGCATCATGTGATAAGCTCTTGCCTTAGTCCCAAACTGAGCCAGGGTCCACTTGCAGATCTTCCAGTCCTGAGAGAACACACGTTTTACCTAAGAGCCTAGTTACTCTGTCACAAAACAGGGAGCTTTGCCACTTGCTTGTTTTGCAAGAAAAAATAAATTAAAAAAAGATTGCAGGGGATTTTGGTTATTATATGGCCAGGGCTCTGTTTAGAGTCTGAGGCATTCAGAGCTGGCTTTAATCACAGCATGATGCTTCAAGCCTCCAAAAGTCCAAGTGTTTCCTTTCTTTCTTTTCTTNTTTTTTGGCGTTACTTCACTGAGGCAGAGGGCTGCCTCTGAGTGACGTCACGAGTCTGAGCAGCAAGCTGCACAGGGGAAGGGAGGCTGGGTGAGTGACGGCCCAGCCTACTTTTTAATAGCTTTGTCATGTGACTGGGGACTGTAGTAAGACAGGTGCCTTTAGTTCACTCTCAGTAAGCTGGTTGCCTGCATGAGTGTGCGCTCCCTATCACTGTGGATTGGAGTTGGAAAAGCTTGACTGGCGTCATTCAAGAGCTGGATGGCGTGGGACATGTGCAGCCAGGACTCTGTATGGAGTGACATCGAGGTGAGTGGGGCTGGGCTCGCGTCGCAGCCAGGACCAGAGCTTCCCACAGATGCAGTGATTTCTGGGAGGGGGGATGGGCTTGGGCTAGCACGGGAGGCAGGGAAGTAGCCAGGCAGGAGCCTTGGGAGGGGAAATCTCTCTTATCTTAACTCCCTAAGTTTGCTATTTTAAGGTGGCCCTGAGATGCCTGGAGCAAATCAAAGCATAGCTGCTGCCATCAGTATCTGTTGCAGTTAGAAACTCTTTCCATGTGCCTTTGGCTCTGTTTTTACTCATATACAATATTTATGCTCTAAGATATTGATATGAATCAGAAACTGAAGTCTTTCCAGCGGTGTTTAGTGGCCTGCTTGGAAAAATGCCATTTCTATTTATACAAAAATGAAGACAAAAATATTAAAACGGATGTGTTCCAATACAGTCCGTTTTGATTCCAGTTTGGATCTCCCCCCTCTGTTCATCAGAAGAAGACTTTACAAAATCCCAAATAATCCTGCTGGGCTCTGTTAGATTGCTTTTCCCACAGAACACAAAACAAAGATGCTGCTTCCTTTAAAACTCTTATATGTACGTGGTTGAAAGATTTGGCCAGCGAATTAGGAAATAAATAAATAAATAAATAAAGGCTTCCAGTGCAAGGTTTCTGTGTGCGTCGGTGGCAGGAAAGCCAACGGTTAAATCTCCCTGTACCACGGAGAGCGGCCTGAAGCCCCAGAGAGAAGAGAGTTTATGCAGGACTGTGCGTGGAGCTGCTCCCTGCTTGTGTAAAAATAGACGGCAATACATCAATTCCACAGTCTCTGCTGGCTACAATTCATACAGAAGGGAAGAAAACGTAAGCGGTTTCCTCGGAATCTCTGGAGTCTCGCTGGGGGACAGAGGACCTGGGCGTGTTTGCATTCAGCACAATGGAATGTGCTCAGAAAGTTTGGGCAACTTGGAAACCAGCAAAACTTTCTGCGGACTCTGCTGCGATGGAGCCGAATTGAAGTGCATGGAGGATCCGAGCTGCTAACAATGAATCTGGCGAAGGACTGCGAGTGTTTCCTCTGGGTAGCTGGGGGCACGTAGGGTAAGGGGGAGGATCCAGCGCCACACGTGATTTGATTAAATAAGATATCCATGCGGTGCAGCGATACACATCTAAAGTGAAAATAATTTGGCCCAGGCCGTCCGCGAATGCATTTTTCGTATCTAGCCAGGCATGTCCTGGGTTCTTAACTCTTTGCTGTGTTTGCAAATGTTGTCTCCCTTTGCTGTTCCTTGCCTTAGAGGATGGTATTTGCGGCTTGTAATTGTTCTTATCTTGTTATGATTTCTTGGTGAGGCGGACTAGATATGGATAATTTATACGTCCTGTAGCTATTAGGCGTCAGGGTTCTGAGTGGCTCCAAAGTCCTAATTGTTTGAGTAGCTGGAGTGTCCTGTGGGTGGTTGCCTGGCTCGCACGGTGGGTCTCAGCTGCTGTAGTTTCATTTTTCCATCATGTATAATTCCTGATGCTGCCAGTCGGTTGAAGAAGCGGATCATATGGAAATCAGGAAGATTTACTTTAATCATCAGCATTCCTGCAGTCATGCTCACATAAGTATCAGACCCATTTGGAACAGCGGCTTTTAAAATTTCTTTTCTTGAAGAGGAGAGGTCTTGGGCTAATTGTCCGGCCATGGACTGGGTGTGAGGTCAGCAGGGACCAGCCAGTCGCTGCTACACTGCGGGCAGCCAGCTGCTAGCAGCCGTGCCTTCGTGGTGGCAGCTCGGGGAAACACCTCCGCCAGTCTGAAATATTACGAGCAGCAGGTAGCGTGGGCAGCTTTCATTTTTTGAATCATTAATGTTCGCTGTCATCCTAAAATGTAGGATGCCCTTTCGCACATAATGACAGGACAGCACGTTGGTTAATAAAGGCCTGTATCACTAGAGCTACTGAGAATCCCCGGTGTTTCACAGTTTAATGAAGGTGATGTACAATAGGGTTACTAAGATTGATAGACAATTCACATGACGTACACTCCACAGGACTATCCTCTTTGCTGCCCTTTGCTCCTTTCCCTTCACTCTGTCTTCACTAATTTTTTTTAAGAAGTTGAAATTCTTTTTTTTTTTTTTTCATTAGTATAATTAATGTGGCCGAGTCCACTCTTTATTCTCTCTCTTCAAAATTTACCACCAATGGCAGCAAAACCTCCAAAAGGTTAATGGAGAATTATACTTAATTATAATGATTCATTATCATAGGTGCAGTTAAGCTAATTTATTGTCTGCTCCTTAACTAAGAGAAAAGTCTGTTGGGGTGACATAACATACAATAATTAGCCTTTTGTGTTTAGTAACTGCTTTATCCTCTTAAATCTTATTATAAAATTAAGGCTACAATTGTGGAATTGCTGTCGAAGATGCACAGAGGCAGGAGAATGTATCTCTGTAACTGCGATAAGACACACCTGTACAGATGTGGAGGGAAGCTGCAAAGATCAGCATGTCAGATGAGGACAGTTACAGGGTTGGACTATGAAGTCTGGTGTTGTCCAAAGGCCAAATAGAAATTAATGACAGGAGAGCGCTTACAACTAGTAATGTGTTTTAGATTAGCAGAATAATGGCACATTGAGGAGCATTGATGTTATTAGCATGTGGACATTGAAAAGAACAGAGACACTTTTTTTTTAACCATAATGTAAAATCAAAACTGAAAAAGGAGAGAGACAGAGACAGAGACCGGAAAGGGAAACAGGGATACATTATAGGGCAATAAAAATACAACAAATTGATCTGGTCTTTTTAATATTTTTCAAAAGTTGCTTACCAATACACATTTTCAGAAGGTAAAAGGGGTTTGAATAGGACATGCCTGAAGAGTACAGTTAAAGACAAATTGTGTCCCAGTCAGCCTGTCAACCAGTGACATCTCAGGGTTCTAAGACATTGTTCCCAAGCACTGCAACAGGAACATAACCTAGAGATAGACAGCCTGTGTTTGCTAGCTTGTGTTTCTTTTTTGATGCTGTTTTTCCTTTCTGTTTATCTTTTTGTAAAAGGACTTTTCCCTTAAGCCCCACCGTGAAAATCTAGTGGATTTATTTTTTGTTTGCATTGTTGATAAAGTTCAAGCCTGGTCTCTGAACTGATGGTGTTGGATAAAAGTTAATGCTATTTGTGGGGCTTGGGGAACAAGTGGTGCGGGTAAGAATGGAAGGGTGACACCCATAAGACAACTTGAACATTGTACTAGGACAACAGCTCCTCTTCGCCTAATTTTCCATTTACTTAGAAACCTGTTCAAGTATATTCATCTGCAACTTTGAGTTAACTCAGATAATAAAAAGAACAGATTAATAAATGATTAGAAAGGAGTTGCAATAGAGAAGGTGATCCTTTCTCTGTATTGCCTTGTGCCTATTTCCAGGGAATCTCTTGGGCCCAGTGGTCTCAGGAAAGAGCCGCAGTGATTGCAGACTTCTCCCCTTCTCTCACCAACTGCTGACTCCATTACTCAGTACCTACTTCTCAGCATGTGGCTTATGATCACACTGCAGCATATGACCTGTGTAATGTAGCCTGCCAGGGATGACAGGGGCGCTTGAGGAAAAAAATCTGCATAAAACTTATTTTATTAAAGATCTAAATGTCAAAAGAGCTCTTCAGCTTTATGCCCAACAGCTGCCTGGATGTGAACATCACTCCCCTGACCTTGTAAAGGAGAGGCATGAGGGTCCCACGTCTGAGTGTGAGACCCTCGATTTGGACTGCTTGGCAGGCAGGTGGATGAGATTCTTATGGCTCTGACATCATCAGAGGCCTGCAGTAGAACTGTCTGCAGGGTTCCTTACAGCATGCTGATGGGAACCAACAGCTGGGTAGCTGGGTGGATTGTGGAGACCACCTCACTGGTAAGGGGGTCCAATGTAGTAGAGAGCAATGGGGGCACAATGGAAAGAATACATACTTCATGTCAGGTGAAGAAATGTGTCTATCTAAAATAGTCTTGGGGATGAGCTGCTCCCCCCAAAGGATGTTTTAAATCTTTCAATATACTGAAATCATTTTATAACTCTAATAAAAAATAATTATTCTGAATTCAGTTGAAGTATAATTTAAACAGTTTCCCTGAATAGTGATCAAAATGTAATTGTGGTGTACTATTACATTCTTTTCCAGGTTCAAAGTGATGCTGAACACACACATACAGAGACACACAGACACATAGACACACAGACACACACATACACACACA
>NDGM011229389.1:4297-18551 GCA_002564305.1 Octomys mimax | reverse complement strand
TGAACTCAGGACCCTGTGCTTGCCAGGCAAGCACTTATTCTACTGAGCTCTCTCCCTGGTCCTCCTTCTTCTTCTTGTCAGCTCACTCCATACAGTCCCCTATGTGCCAGGTGGTATACAGTACTGTACCACCTTTTTACAGTAACTATAGTTTACAGTATTTTTTATTTGTGTTGTTTTTTTGTGCTGCACATTGTATATTTATGTCAAAGGTGTGTGAGACTCACTTTGTCAGAATTATGAATGAATCTGACTTAGCAATGTTCTTCTAGAACTGGACTTGTTCATAAGTTGGTGAATTACTGTAATCTTTACAGAGCTTTAATTTAGGGATGTGTTTCAATTCTTCCAGACAACAAAGCAAAGAGGTAGGAGTGGTCCCTTCTTAGCTGTATGATGGGCCTAGCTGGTACCAGCTGATCTAGTGCCAGCACTTGCTTAGGTGTATGACTTTTGATAAGTCAATGCCTCACTATAAAGCTCATTTGTCTTTTCTATGAGGAGTGATGGCAGAATCAAGGACAAAGACTGATACTATAATTGAGATGAATAATTATTTGGTATGAATATGTACTATATGCTGGCTATGTGTATGCAAAGTCTTGTGCAGCCCTTTGAGATAGTATTGCAAAATGAGTGCTATTTTATCCAGTTCACATAGGAGAAGACCATCTCTCACTTGGAAAATATCACTGCCTGGGTCTTGATGTCATGACTTTCTTACTATGCAAGGGTCCTTCTCATACAATGCCTGGCAAGTGGTAGTTATTAAGGATTTACTGAATAAATGAATGCATGGTTGAAAAAGTCAAATTCAGAGCTGTTCAGTAATTCTTAATATGATAAAAATGTTTTTGTAATCATTTATAGTTAGAACTACACCTACTTCCAATCATCCTATACCTGCTGAACTATTACAATTTGCACAAGAAAATATATTTATGGGCTCAAGTAAGGAGGCTTTCTGAAGGCAGCTGTTATTTTAAACCTAAAGTCAGACTGGGCGTGGTAGCTCACACCTGTAGTCCCAGCTCTTGGGAGGCTGTAAACAGGTGGATCACTATGAGTCCTATCTAGTAGTGAGACCCTGAATACCCTTTAGACCCTTTCCTAATATAAAAAAACCCCTAAAGTCATTCTTTGGCATCCACAGGAAATTTCTTTCCCAGATCTTTTGAATAACAAAGCCCTCAGATGCTCAGGTCCTTATACAACATGGTATATTACTTGTCTGCAACTGATGCAATCCTCCTTAAGTCATTTGCAAATTCTAGTACAGTACATTATACAAGGTAAGAGCTATGTAAATGGCTGATCTACAGAGTTGTTTATGAAATAATGGCAAGGAAAAAAGTCTGTACATATTCAGTACATATACACCTTTTTCTTTATTGTTGATCCATAGCTGGTTGAATCTGAAGATGCAGAACCCAAGACTATGGAGGGCTATAGTCAGGCATGGGAAAGTTGATTTTCAGAAATCAGTTTGTCTCAAAGAATATATGTTTAGATATTTTATCAGAATGTAAAGTCATCCTGGCTGCTACAGTTGTCCCAAACTGTTCTTAGTTTGTTCAAGAATAAAACAAGAAGAGGAGCAAGTCACAGCCACAGGGAAGATAGCTCACAGGGGTGGTTTAGAATTCATGGGCATAGCTTCTAGGGACCCTACTTTGTACATAACACAGATCATCCGTCCAATCCTTGCCTCCCTTGGCCCATCCCTTGGCATTTCAGTTTGATCCTGGCCCTCACGCAAGCCCAGACACAAGACACGGTGAGCGAGGTGTATTACTCCAGCAGGGCTGGGGGTGTTTCATCACCTCCAACCGTGTGCCAGTCTCTCATCTCCCAACATGCAACAGAACTATCAGCCTGAAGCTATTTTTATTTAGGACCCAGTTTTAAATCAGCTCTTTGTAGGAAGGAAAATCTAGAGGTTGCAAAGGGGCAGCTTTCCAATGGGTTTGGCTTGTCCCTAGTAAATTAAAAAAATTTAAATCAGCTACCAATTGAAAAATTGGGACATTTAACACTAAGTTCTAACTTCTTTCAGGAAACCACTGGCTGTAATAACACCAGAGCTGCATTTCATTCTACAGTGGAGGTGCAGTGGAGTGGCAACTGGCCCTTTGTGGCAATTTTCTCTCTAGTAATCTTGCTTTCACACTTCTTTATTCAACGATGCTACCCTGAAGGTATACAATTATAACCCTTACAAAATCCACTATAGAAAAATATGTGCCAGTACCTCGTTTTTGCTGAGCATTCTGCAAGGCCTCACCTAATTCTGATCTGCAGTCAGTGGAAAGGCTTTGGACCTTAATTTTTGCAAAGGAGTAGCTAAGGCTTGGAGAGGTCCAAGGGCTTGTTCAAATTCCCACAGCCAGAAACTGTTAGAGCTGGGATACCAACCTGACCCTGTCTAGCTCTGGGGGTAGGTTCTTTCCTTACACTAAACTGTTCTGTTGGGGATCTATTGCAAAAGGGGTCTGGTGCTCTGTGTAGGCACTTCTGCATGAAGATGAGTCCCTATTAGGAGTGATTCTGGGGCTAATAAACAAATTAGCTCCATACAATGTTACTGATAGAAGCTCCAACATAATACAGTTAGTGCTTGGTGAGTGGTACCCACCTTGATATATGTCAAACTGACACTGTCAATTTAAGTGAGGGAACCTTCTTAATTGACTAGGAACCCTCACTAGAGGGAGAAATTTCATAGGAGGTCCCCAACCAGTGAGAGAAGAGGAGCTCTGGCGCTCCTGAAGTCTCCAGCATCCTAAGAGCTCAGCGTCTTTGTCAGCCCCTCTCGCTCCCACAGCTTTGGGAAGGATCAACCCTTGCATCCTCACCCTGCCCCCAGCTGCCATGAAAGGGAAGCAGCTGGGCAATGAGGCTTTGGAGACATGCATGCACTTGTCTGAATTCTAGAGATAAATGATTATTGGAAGAGCAAGTAGTTCTAAAGTGTAAAGAAATAAATAAAAACTACCTCAACCATTTGGTTAAGGGCAGTACAGTGGGAAAGGGACAACTCCCACTAAGACTTGGGGAAAAACCTTCTACAGAGCCAAACTTAGGCACCTTGTGGGGTTAGATCATTGGGCTTCTTACTGAGGACTAAATCGTGAAAAGAACAAGGGATCCAGACTGCCCCCAGAGGCCTCCTCTCCTTTCCTCCGCTGGCCACCTACTGCCCCAGGGTGAAGTCCAGATGCAGTTGCAGGGGATCTAGCTCCAGGTCACTTCTGTTCAGGCTCCCTGCTTTTCTTTTCCTGACCTGCATAACTGCACTCTCCACACTTAGAGGGCTTCAGACCTTCTGTTGCCTGAAGTCACTCCTCCTCCTTTCCTTCCTCTCCATGTCAATCAGCAAGGCAAATCCTGCCACTTCCCCCGCTCCCCGCTCCCCGGATGCCTCTTCCTCTGATGTTATGCCCTCCCTGATCCACGCACTCACCACCACAGTGAGCAGCCGGGCCGCTGACTGCATTCGTGAATGCTGCAGCACCCCTGTTTCCTCATGGTGGGGTACCTCGTCCAGCCCTGAGGGCTCTGGAGCCATCTGTGAACTCGCTGCCTGCTCAGCAAGGGTTTCAGGATGGAGTACAGGAACAAAGGAAGATAAAACAGCTTACAGCAGTGCAAAATACCCACATCCTGGCTTCTGGATGGCCTCATGGAACCTCAACAGTGTGGATCCCATAGACTATTGGAGTTTAGGAGCCTCCAACTGTCTCAGTCTCCTTTTAGGGTTCCACATGACCTAACCTTAGTCACCTCTTGCTACCAAATCTCACAGTAGCTAAAGAACGTGAGCTCTGGATACAAGTCCCTGGGTTCAAACCACTACTGTGTTACTGAGTTACTGGAACTTGGGAAAGTCATTCAACTGCTTTGTGTGTCAGCTTCCTAAAAGTGAGCTCACTGGGTCCATAAGGATTAGATAACTATGAAAAGCCTGTGAAGAGAGGGTCTCATCTGTAGTAAGCGCCCAATGCTCTTGATGATTCCCGCACCTTTTTACTTCTATGGGACCTCTTCTTGGTATTCACTGGCCCTTTTAGGGAGAAGACAGAACATGCAGACTAACTGGTGGCTTCTCCTGCTGTTAGATCTCTGGCGTGCTTAATGTCTCTGTGGTATGTTGGGTAGACAGTATAATCCCAAAGGGTAAGATGCAGCCTTGTGCTTATGTCCTGTGTTATCCTGACATCAAGAGATGACAGACTGGGCATCAGTGTGGTCTCTTTTTGCCTCAGGGCCAATGCTTTAGATCACAGGATGAACAGCACTCATGTTTCAAGCCTGAGGGTAGGAAACATCACCATGGTTCCACATCTACATGCTCTTGCAAGTTGATCAACACACAGAGAAGGGGGTTGCCTTCAATTCCAAAAGTTGTAAGCAAGTGTGGTTACAGCAGCGTATGCACAAGCAGGTCCAGAAAATCCTACGTGGCCACAGCAAATCCTATTTGAAACCATTAACCCAAGTGACTCAAAATGTTGTTTTCCAAGTCAATGCATATCAAATTCATTTCTTCCCTTTATATCTTTTCTCCTTTAGCACCACCAGGAATAACCTGTTACCAGGTTTATCCAAGATATTTTTTGAATTTATCCAACTCTCTAAATCATCCAGTTCTCTTTCCACCATGTCCACTTGCCACCCTTTCTTGCCTGAAAGTCTGTACCAGGCACTGATTTTCTGCTTCCACTTTCACACTTGTGTGGTGCTTTTTTTTTCAGAACTAGCCGAATCAATTTGAAACACAACATACACTTGTCTCAGATACTTGGAGTTTTCAGAATCAATCAAAACACTGATGTGGCCTTTGGGGCCAATACAACTGCTCCAGCCAACCTCCTTAGGGCCAACTCTGCCCTTTTCACTGGACTTCAGCCACACTGGCCCTTGGTTAGCTATTACAAAGGCCAAGTGCCTTCCTGCCCAGGGCCAGTGTGTTCAGTGTTCCTTACTGGAACACCTTCCTCTCATCACTTTCCTCCTCTCAGGATAATGCCCACCTTCTTCCCCAGTGGAAGACCACTTTGCCATTACCCCCAGCTAGCTCAGGTCTCATTATTTTCTTTTTTTCATTCATTATTTTCTTATAGGACCCTTTTTACATTATCACAAAACTTACCAAATTTTACAACTATACATTCATTTCTGTGTTCATTTCCTTTCTATTGATTTCTTCAATCCCTCCACAACTAACTTCCTTGTAGGTAGGACCTTGGCTGTCTCATGTACAAGTTGTATCCCTAGGTGAACTGTGGGGTTAAACATACAGGGAAATCCCGACCAGTTACTGGGTTGCTCTTGCTTATCATTTCAGTTAAGTGCTAGAACGGGTTTTGCCTCAATCTTGACAATAAGAGGAAATATTTCCCTTTTTATTTACCACCAACAAGGGCCTTTTTAGTATGCTTCCTCTCCCTGATTTCATGTTCTAAAGGAGAATGGGTATCAAATTCTACATATTAAGTCATAATGAGCTTATTGTATCTCCTTTTTCATCAAAAGCATGTAATACAGCTAATCAAAGTTTCCATTTAGTAGCAGTGAAGGGAGACAATGCCCTTAACATAATTACAGCCAAAAGCAAGAGACTTCATATCTAAGTTTGCTTTGTGAATATGCTGCTCACCTCAGCTTTAAGATGTTGAAAGTAGCTCCAAAAGATCCTTAGAGCCTACAGAGTCCTTCTGGTGATGCTCCTACCACCCAGTCCTTTCCTGACATTTCGTACTTTCTCCTACCTCATGACAATAACCAAGCTCAGGTGGAAGGAAGAAACTTCATTCTTTGGTCTAGACTAAAGGTGCCCATTTGAACTTACTGCTTCCTTCTTACTCAATGAGCTGAATTCCTACTCAATCTACAAACCTAGCTCAGCTGTTTCCCCTACCAGAAGTATTTCTGAGCCATACAACAGTTCAGGGAATATACAGCAGTAAACCTCTGTAGTACCCAGCCCTTGCTGAGAGCTGGTATGCATTGTTCTGTTTCCTATTTGCCTACCTCATTCTTTATAATTGAGAGTCTGAAGTTGGTTTTAATGTCTAGCACAATCCTTAGCACCTAATAGGCGTTTGATAGTGGTGTACTTAAAGAAAAGGAAGGAAGGAAGCAAAGATGAAAAGAGGGAGCAAGAGAAGGAAGAGAGGAGAGAGAAAGAGGGAGGGAAGAAGGGAGGGAGGGAATGAGGAAGGGAGGGAGGAAGGAAAGGAAAGGATGAAGGGTGGAAGCAAGGAAGGAAAGGAGGGAGGGAGGGAGAAAAGAGGGAGCAAGGGAAGGAAAAGAGAAGGGAGGGAAGGAGGGAGGGGAGAAGGGAGAGAGGGAGGGAAGGAGGGAAGGAGGAAGGAACAAAGGAAGGAAGGAACGAGGGAAACAAAGAAGGAAGGGAGGGAGGGAGGCAGGAAGGAAAAAGAACATTTGGGGGTTTTAGTGCCAGAACCCCTGTCAGAAACAAATAGGAAATTTTGTGAGAATCTTATGATCTTAGTGGAGGGAGATAAGTGTAAATTCGATGAGGGTAGGTGCCTGATAACATTAATTAGAGCTGCAGGAATCATTTTTTCCTCTGTAGGAAATGGGAGACAAAAATACTTATTTAAAAAACCCTTTGGAGTTAAAAAAAAAAAGAAAGAAAGAAAGAAAGAAAAGCACACTATGAACACTGGGAAAGGCATTTGCAGGGCAGCCTTCGCATCAGCAAGGAGCAGAGAGGAGCACTGTGAGGCTCACCTTTGACAGTAATATCTTCCTCCCAACAAAATCTGGACGTGAAGATGTCCATTTCTAGGACACTAATATCAAACAAAAGCAATCTGGTACCAAGGGCTTCCCAGAGCTACCACAAATCCGAGTCTCCAAGCAGCTCTGCACAGCCACGACAAAAATTCATATTCTCTAATACTGATCTTCTGGCCTTTATATCCTCAGATGCACTTAGGGAGGGGAACACTGAAGTACCAGGGCTCATTTCTGACTTCTAATCATCAGTTTTGGTGTGTGTGTGTGGGGGGAACAGACTCTAAGCAGGCAGTTGGGCTCGCCCTGGATGGCCTCATCATAAACTAAGACAAAGTCTTCAGGTCTGGCTGAATCTCACAGAGTGAAACAGAGGACCCCCGCACAGGATCTAACGCCCTGGCCCTGCCTAATTGGCCACCCTGGCCAAGCAACTCTGAGACAAGGGCAAGCTGTGGTTCAGCTCAGGTTAGTTTAGTTCAGCAGCTGCTTTGTGGTCACCATTCACATTGCTAATACTTTTGATCACTTACTTGAAAGAGCCTGGTGTCCTGTCTTCTGTCTTTTACTCACACCAGCTACTTGGGATAGGTCCCTTTTATTTGTCATCTTGCATCTCTATAGGAGGACATTATGGCTCAGAGCGCATACAGCATTCCCCTTGGCCACAGCTGGACCCAGATCTACCCTATTCCGTAGGCAGAACACTGAACTGGTGTGCATTACTGTCAGGAACTACTGTTCGAACTTTTTTTTTTTTTCTTCTTCTTCTCTTTAGTTCATTTCGCTGCTTACTTTCCCACCTACTCCTCTAACTTTCTGCTTCCTTTAGGAGACTTTAGACTACAGCCCCTGGGCCAAAGCTTGACTGCTACCTGCTTGGGGAAAGCTTCATTGGAATATGACCATGCATTTACATGCAGCCCGTGGCTGCTTTCATGCTGCTGTGGGCGGAGCTGAGACAGAGACCACATGGTCTGCAAAACCACAACTGTTTATTATTTAATCCTCAGGAAAGTGGTTTGTTAACTTCTAATGGAGTATCTCATTTAACTCATATTGTAATACTCTGTGTGCATATGGGTGGGTGGACATATCTCATTTTACAGATGAAGAAGGAAACTTGGGCTCAGAGAGTTAAAATTGTCTTTGGTCTCTAAACTGGTAAATGAGAGAGCTGGCATTCAGACCCAGCAGGCAGGCTGGCTGTCAGACTCCTCACTGCATGGTTTCCTGTGTGCTGTGGGTCCAGCACTGCCCCACACCAGTCATACTCTGCTGAGTAAGCCTGCCCAAGAGACGCCCCAATGAGGAAGGAGAAGAAGGCAACACAGCTGATGAGTGCCTGGCTACCCAGGAGCAGGGGTAGGCAGGCTGAGGGGACGCCAGGGGCAGGCTTAGCTGACACCAGCCCCTCAGATTGCACTGACAGCCGCTGGGACACACAGAGGCAAGGCTGTACACAAGAAGAGAGGCAGCAGTGATCTGGGGACCTCTGACTGGGAGAACGCTTCTCCAAGTCTTCTGACAGCTGCAGAATCCCATCATTTCCTGATACTCTTCATGGCAAACAATCATTTCAAGAAGGGATACGGTTGCTGCAGGCAAAGTGCTTCTCAACTTCTCAAGGAACAGCTTAGGGAGCAAGTGGATTGTGGCAGAGTCGATAATCCTCATTCAAGGAAGGAAGTCTCATCTCTACTTCGGGAGTCCACTACTCTCTTTGGTGGATTTGGACACTATGGACATATGTGGCGAGGATGGAGTCATCTCTGTCCTCTCTGACAGTCGTCTTGGTCCCAAAGCAGCCATCCAGAAAAATGCTTGTGTAGGCAAGTGCTACTGAGGGCAGCACTGGGTTACACAGGTGTGGGAGGATTTCTGCCTCTCACTGGAACCTGATCTACACGGATGTGCTCCACAGAGGGAGTCACATAAGAACCACCTCACTTCTTGCCTGGTAAAGTCAAAGGGACCTCATGTTTCCCCACCGTGCTGTGCTCGTGGGTAAAGTGCTCCTGTTCTATCAGCTGCTTTTACTGTGATACCACGCTTTCTACATCTCTTCAGAATTCTCTTTCTTTTAGGCAATAGTCTGAAATTTTAGATCTGTAAAACACTCATAATGATTTTTCTAATAATAATGTCTCATACAGCCCAAGACTATGCAAGAAGTTTTTACTTGTGATGAAAGAAAACACTTTCTAAACCGGAATAATGACAAGGTTATGAATTTCCCATTGAATTTCTCTATTTATCTTGGCTGACTAAGAAGCTCTTACCAAAGCTTATGTGCAGTTTCCCCTATCCCAATTTTTTATTTTTATTTTAGTACAGGATCTACAGGGTCTCACTACGTAGACTGGACTCATAGTGATCCGCCTGTGCTCAGCCTCCCAAGAGCTGGGATTACTGACGTGCGCCATCACGCCCAGTCTCAATCACTGTCTCAGCACACCCTGGGGGTGGGGCTGGCAGGGCATGCCAGGGATCGAACCCCAGCCGCTGAGTCTGCCTAAGCAGGACAATTATATATTTTTAACCTCCTGTCTTCCGTCACGTGCTAACCATGTCAGTGTTACGGTGTCTTTATTTTATTACACCTCACGTTGCATTTCTACTTGTTCGTTACTGAGTCGCACATGCACTATGCACAGGAGGTAGGAGACGCACTGTAAACACCTGAGCACCACAGATGAGCCCTGGAGTGGTGATGAGTGAGTCTTTACTGCTTTGTCTTTGCAGCACAAGCGACAGAAGTCTTTGTTGCTGCTCTCGCTTTAATATTAACAATTATGGTGCTGTCAATAGTAGTGGAAACAGGAGCCAACATTTCTTAAGTGCTTCCGGCTTGACACTTTTCCTCATGCTCTGCAAGTGTGCCGCGTCATTTAGGCCTTAGAGCCACCTTCTGAAATCACGTCATTGGCCACATATTAAGGTGAGGAGACCGAACGCAGAGAGGAGAAGTCACTTACCTTCCACCCCGGATACGTATGGTAAATGGCAGACCGAGCACTGAGACATCAGAATGTATTTCTGCTCACTGTGCTTTACTGCTCGAGTCATCGGGCCCCTCCTAGCCACTCTGACTGAGATCCAGAGGGTCCTGGTATCTCAGGGGAAGCAAGGAAGCTTTGGACTGCAGAAATCTGAACCTCATCACTGGGGAGCTGATGTGAAATTTAGGGAGTTGCTCTCCATCCACCAGCACTGCAGGGATGGATTCCAGCTACTCTGCAATATGTCCAAGTGCTCTAAATCCCCCCGCCCTGATTCCTGCGCCCCCATGCGGTCCATCAGGCTCAGACATTAGACTGGGAAACTGAGAGGCCACCTCAGTCATCAGCCCAGCAAGGAGTGTGGAGGGTAGCCAAAGGCTGACTGGAGACGGTATCATTCTTATAAAGATCCCTGTTCAGGCCCAAGGGCAGGGGTAATCAGGGGACAACCTCTAAGCCAGAAAACAAGGAAGAGGAAGGAAGAAAGCCAAGAGATTTGCTGGCGGTCCTTGCTATACCTATTATGTGCCAGACACTGCATTCTATAAGCCAAATATCTTCTCATTTTTTAAATGAGGAAACTGAGCTCACAGATAGAAGGCGACTTGGCCTAGGTTATCATGCAAGTTTCAATGTGAATCCAGCAAGAACTGCAGAAATGTGGTCTCCCCAGCACAAAAGGAAGGCAAACTCATATTAGATCAGAGAACTTCTCTGGGGGTGCAGGAGACTGAGTCCTTGTCAGAGGAGTTGAAATGGCATAAAAAAGCCTTCACCAAGTAGAGATGAATAGTTTACTCCAGAAGTTGGGCTGTCACTCTTGCTTATGGGGTTTGGGATTACAACTGGAGATACAGAGGGAGGTGGGATCCCCACTTCTGGATTCTGAGGAAAATGTGGCCATGAGAGAGTATGCTGCTGCTCCCAAGAGGACAAATGCATGCTAACGGCTTCTCTCCTAGCTGGGGGCAGAGGACAAAGACTCAGGAGCATGTAGTTTCCTGGGAGTGAGGCGCCCCTGTGCCTGGATCGCACACAAAGTGTGCCCTAGTCCAGAGCCTTTATCTATCTTCTTGGAAGGTGTGGGTGGTGATGGGACTAGAGCAGGCTGGGCTAATGCCAGGAATAAATTTGTATCTCCCTTACCTACATGCCTTTCTAAAGGAAGGAAGCAAAGGAAGGAAAAGGGAAGGGGCATGTATAAATGAGTTCTTATGCTTTGTGAGTTACCCAACACAGGGCAGCCTTGTAATTTGGCAAACTCTTAAGTCAAGTGAGAAGCAACGGAAAGAATCCTCGTCAACCTGTACAAACCAGAATTTGTACAGAAGGCAGACAGGGATTCCCAATAGCACAGGCAGAGAACATGTGGCTCTAGCAATGGTCTGAAGATGAGGAAGGAGACAAAAACAGAGGAAAAAGAATGAATCAAGGCCACAGAGACATTCTTGGTCCCTTGGGAAGCACCAGGCCTCTTGGAAAATGATAGCAGGTGCTGGGCAGCTTTTGCTCCTTAAGCTTTATTCTTATTACTTCTGCTTTTATGTTAGTAAAGATCTGTCATAGATCCAACAAGGATGGTCAAGTCTAGGGCTTCTCCCTCTCACCCACCTCATGCCCAAATGCATAATGGCAATCCATTAGAAGACTGGTGGCCAGCACTTGCTGAGCACACACTATGTGCCACACACAATGCTGGGCATACCTCTTCCTCTCCTGCAAATGGAAGGTGGACTCTCCTAAAGCACCAGAGTTGTGTCCTTCTGCAAACTGCGGGCTGCCCTTCCATTCTCTGTTCATCTGCTATTAGATCAGACCATAAACTTCCCCCTTTCCCTTCCCCTTGTGAAAACTCTGCAGTGCAGGCAGGGATCCAGGAGCCTTCCTTGCAGCTGCCTGCCAACACTTTGCAGCACTGGGTGGATGGCACGCTGCAGAGCTCAGGGCCTGACACCTGTCCTTGTGGGCGTGCAGTGTGAGTCCATCGGGCACAGGGGCTCTGCCAAGCCCATGCAGGGGCTGATTTTGACACTCCTCCCCTGACAAGTACTCAGCTACCTCAAGCCCCCAGAGAAGTTCCTCGATCTAAAGAGTTTTTCCTTTCTTTCATTCCAACCAGACTTCACTTATTTGGGTCAGATCATTCTCCTTTACTCCAGTTTCTTCATCTGCAAATTGGGACTTACAAGGCCTGCTAGTGTCAGAGCTTGTTGAAAAGCAGACATGAGCTATTAAATATGAAAGTGATTTGAAATCCTTGACAGGGCTCATAGATATAAAGCAAAGGATCACTAGAGTCATTCTTACTTGAGCCTAAGCATTAATATTTTGATCTGCCAAATACATCTTATTGTTGATTCCAGAGTTAAGTTTCTTCAGAATGGGAAGATATTTTCAATTAAATTCATAATAGCTTTAAACAATCTACAAGATATTAGCAACTGTAAACTTGGGTCAATTAGGAGTGAAAGTTCCCAGGACCAAAAATCCAAAGAAGGTAGTACTGGGACACAGTAGTACTTCCACAGCAACTAGATTCCTCCCTCAGTATGAGTGCTGCAAGCCTGACACATCATTGAAAAAGCCCTGTACGTGGCCTATAGCACCTCCAAACCCTATGAGAATAATTCTATTTATGACAATGCAAATCACTGGCCATCCAGCTTCCTGCTACCTTTATTGGGCTCGAGAGAGGAGTGATACAGCCCTCATCGCTGCAATGCCCCTCTCATCTGGGACATGCTTTTACTCTGATGCTAGATCCAAAAGGCTCAAGACTATTTTATTTTTCTGAGCAGACAGCTCATCCAGCATATAGACCTAGAAAGAATAAACCAAATGATTTAAAGTCAAAGAAATATAACCTCCAAAATGGTAAGAAAACGTCATTAAAGATACAGTGAAATAGAAACACATTGAAAAAAAAATCAGGAAAACCTTGGGAAATAATTCAAAATGCAAAGAAATCTATAGATATTATGCAATGCTCTTCTGTCTAAGACAAGGTGCTAGACCAAGAGACAGGGAGGTCCATCTGATGGTAGTAAAGCTTTTCCCCTGGAAAGAGCAAGCTGGAGGTGACCTTTAGGAAGCAGAACATAAGCAGTCAGTGTCACCCCTCAGGCTGTGGGCCGACATGCAGGGCAGGTGCCCCAAGGTCTGCAAGATGGGCAGCTGCAAGAGATGCTGAGTCCCCACTCTTGACAAACAACTGCCAAAGGAATGAATCACTGACCCAAACACACATTAATGATGCATAGGAGGAGAAAGTGAGAGGAGGGAGTGGGGGAGGGGGATGAAAGGGATAAGGAGAGGAGAAAGAAGAGGGACTGGTGTGGGGAAAAAAGAAGGCAAGAGAGGGAGAAGTGAGGGAGAAGAGGGAGGCAATGGAAAGAGGAACAAAGAGCCGTGCAGGGGGAAAGAGAAGGATCAGAAAGAAGGGGGAAGAGGAGGAGACAAAGGAGGAGCAGAAGACGGGAATCAGAGGGGAAAGGAGGAAGACAGGATTTAACTGGATTCAGAATTGATGCGGGAAGCTGAGCTGTAGGTTCATCCTGTGTTGTATGCACTGTAGTGTCCTCTGTGCTGTTTTGCATGGCTGAAACATTATAGTTATTTATTTTAAAAATATAAGGAAAATAATACAAATGAATGTGAACAGGGAGAAGGTAGCAATGCAAATCACTGGCCTGCTTTCTTTGACAACTGCAATTAGTGGGCGGGCTGCATTGGCAGAAACACATAATCTGTATGACCCATGTCCCCTTGGGAGAGCTTCTAGGAGCAGGGAGCCTGCCTGCTAGACAATGTCGGGGAGGAGCCTAACCCTGAACCACCTGGAAGCATGGTCTCCCATTTTCACTGCGATGTTGGAGAGCAGAACCGTAGGCTTGCCTTTCAGTTCCACCTCTGCCTTCAACTCAGCATGCCACCTGAATGGTTCAAAACTGTGCCCTGAATTCCTGCCCTCTGCCAGGAGCTGTTCTGGGGCCTGGGCCACAAACCAACAACCCCGATCATCTTCTTAAAGCATTGACAAGTAGGAAGTGGCTGCTTAGGACCCCATTTTCCCTTCTGTGGCATGAAGAGGATTGTCTCCATGGGATGGATGGATGGATGGATGGATGGATTATGTATTTAGTACAGGGTTTACAAGGTCTCTCTATGTAGATTGGACTCATAGTGATTCTCCTGTTTTCAGCCTCCCAAGCATTGGGATTACAGGTGCAGCCACAACGCTCAGTCTCAATCGCTGTCTCAGCATGCCCTGGGGGCAGGGCCTGCAGGGAATGTGGGTATTGAACCCCAGTCCCTGCTTCTGCCTAAGCAGGTGCTTTAACCCACTGAGCTATCTGGCTAGCCCCTCCATGGGTTTTATTTATTTATTTATTTATTTTTATTTATTTGTGTGTGTGTGTGTATGAGTGTGTGTGTGGCCAGCTCAGCCCACCAGGGCGCGGGGCTGGCTGGCATGTGGTGCTGGGGGA
>NDGM011229377.1:0-13285 GCA_002564305.1 Octomys mimax | reverse complement strand
AGAACAAATCCCTCTATTAATTAAGAGAATGTAACTATATATCTATCCTAACCACTTTGAATATACAGAAACAAAATGCACATTCATCTGTATCCCCCCCTTTTTTTTGTTAAGTTCCGTTCTTTGAATATTATAGGTGTATAAACTCAGCAAAATATTGTGAAAGAGTCCAGTAGCCCATAATAGTATTGGGTCTTATCGTACAGTTTCCCTAGTATAAGAAGAACTCAAAAGAAGAAGTACAAATAGAAAGGTATAATACAAGTAAAAGGAAAGCAAGATCTCGAAGACTAACTAATCAATCCACTGTTGAAGCGTGTGAGTTTATACATGGTTAGGTAGAACAGAAAAAGAAAAGTAAAATCAAGGAATTAAAGATTGCCTGAGTTTATAGGCAAAGGAAAATAACGAAAAAAATGTCGTGTTTCAGCCATCAGTTACAGAACATTTTCTTTGTGCCATTTGGGGACCGGATGCTATTTTCAGTACAGAGGCCAAACTATGTCCTCCTCCCTCAATCAGGTTGCAGTGTGAATGAAATGACATGCATATCAGAAAATTAGTGAATAAGGTGGGACAAATAGCTCAGCTGATTAAAGCTCCTACTTGCAGGCGCATGGCCACACACACCCCTGGGGCACACTGCGAGGGCAATTGAGACTGGGCATGGTGCATGCGCCTGTAATCCCAGCACTTGGGAGGCTGTAAATAGGAGAATCACTATGAGTTTGATCTAGTAGTGAGACTCTGAACACCTTTAAGATCCTTCCCTAAAAAAATACAAAGAAGAAAATCGGTGAATAAGTAAGAATGAGTATTACAGACTTCAGCACTCTAGAAATTCAGAGAACAAAGTGATAATGTTCTGGGCTGAGGGAGATGTATTTCTAGGGAGAAAGACAATTACATTGTTATTTATAGATGGAAAGCTTGACTCAGTTTGTAGCATTCTTCTTTTTCTTTCCATTTTTTTTATTTCAGATTTTCTTTATGTATTTTTATGTAGTTTAGGCTGGCCTTGAATTCTAGTTCTCCTGCCTCAACCTACAGAGTGCTGAAATTACAACCATGTGGTACCTTGCCCAAAAATGTGTAACATTCTAGCAAAGCAAATAAAAAGGGGCAGAACTTTGAGAGGCTTGGCTTAGAGTATGTGATTTGGGCCTGGGGAGATAGCATAGTGGTCTAAGCAGCTGCCTGGCAACCGCAAGAACCTGGGTTCCATCCCCAGCACCACATGCTGCTCTGGGGAGGCTAAGATGGGAGAGAGGATCATCATTAGTCCAAGCTAGAGCCTGTATCAAATAAATAAGATTTAATTCTTTTTGAATAAGTGATTCAATTTTACACTGCTCTGTATTAGTTGCTTTTAATTACAGTTAGCAAGAATACCATTTTAATATTAGAATCCCCTGCAGTATATACATTTTCAGCGAAGACCTGAAAATACTCAGTTCTTGGCTCAATACTGCAGTGGGAAAACCAGTAGAGGAAGAATTGGACCTTGGGTGTGTACACATTCTAAATTCATTTTCTTACATTCATTAATTACAAGGAAACATTTCTTCTTGATTCAAAGCTGAAGGAGCAAAATGAAAAAATGTACTCTTCAGATAAAATTCTCCTTGCACACTGGTTCTGGATATCAACTTTGATTTTAAAAAGAAACTATGTAACTATGAGGAAAAAGGGACTTATAGAAATGGTTTAACTCACATGAACATGAAATACTAAAGTGGTGGGGCTGGGGAGATGCCTCAGTAGAATAAGCACTTGCCTGGCAAGCGCAAGGGTTTGA
Source organism: Octomys mimax (assembly GCA_002564305.1). NCBI lineage: Eukaryota > Metazoa > Chordata > Mammalia > Rodentia > Octodontidae > Octomys > Octomys mimax. Next base: position 11,487 of record NDGM011229377.1, on the reverse strand, counting down.
GTTCAATCCCCAGTTCCACCAAAAAAAAAAAAAAAAATACTAAAGTGGCAAAGGTCCAGAGGTATGTTCTCCTTATTCCATGCTCTTGTACTCTGAAAATGTACTATTTTGTCTCTAAATAGCTAAACTTTGAATTACAGTTTGGGTACTACTTTTTAGTCACTGTATAAAAACAATCCTATTTTTTTAACTCATTGACCCTAGGGATATACAGAGTTGGGAAACCAACTTGCAAAGCTTTCTGCAGCTACTGTTGGGAATAGTAATTCTTTGGGATTAAAGAGTACTTCCAAATAAGCTGTAATATCTTCCTCTTTAAAAGTTTTAATTCTAATTTGTATTCTTTTTAAAAAATAGTTAGAATGAAAAGACATTGTGAATCTTCTTGTCCCATGAGTTTGCTCAGACTACTACTCTTTTTGGGGAAGGGCCCCTGGAATAATCCAGATCTTTTAGGATTTGTTCATAAAATTGCTGTCAGACTTTGATTTAGATCAGCCAGGTGAAGTGAATTTCCTTTGGCATGGTTATTCTAGTCGATATATTTTCAATTGTGTGTCTAGGCTGTTTCAGGACACTACTGGAGTTGACTAGTTTCTAAATATGTCATGCAAATATAGAGTACGTTACTTCTGTGCTATTTTGCCATGGCCTACTTATAAGACAGAAGATACAAGAAATTTTATTATTGAAGTTGTGACTGTATTTATTATATAGTCACTTGAAGACACTGTTCACTACTTTTCGTCTTTTGAAGATACCAGAGACAATTTTTCTCTAATTTCAAATCGTAAATAATGAAGTTTCTTGGAAACTGCTTCGTTTGCATATTAATGGAACCATGGCTCATGCAACTAATTGGGTTTCTTGGCATTGGCTGTGAGGAAGTTTATCTCTTTGACAGTTATAGGACATTCCAGGCAGTTTTTATATACAGACCTAAATCCTGTCTTTAACATTTATGTTCTGGATTTTTCCCTCTATTTTATTTTCATTTCCCTTTGATTTATATACTTTACGTTATTTTATTATATAAATATATAAGTTGTCATTAATTTTTCCTAGAAATACATAGAATAGGGGAAAGTAAGTGAATTTGATAATGAAGTTGTGTGAATTAGTGTACATTTTGGCATGATATGATAATCTGCATGCAGTTAGATGATATATAGAAATATATTAATGGTTAAACTTTTAGATAAGACAGTTTGAAATTCAAAGCAACAACCTATAATATGTATTAAATAATACCTTCAACAATGTATACAAAAATTACATCTTGTCCCCTCCTTCCTAAGTTTCCTGAGTCTCCCTACATTTCACCAAGAATGCATTTATATGAGAGGAAACACAATCCCAGAAATATCTCAGAACAGACTGACCTGGTATATGTTACCTCATTGGTATCAATTACTGTACACTCACCCTCTACCATCCAACTCTTTGCAGGATAACTTCAAGTTTTGTGGTTTGTTTCAGCTAGATATTAAGAATAAAATTGATTAAATTAATTTTCACATGAAGAATTGATAATATTTTCTTTAGTTTTGCTTGCCTCACAGGATAAGCTGTGTTTCTAGTCATCCAAATTCATTTTCTCACATTCATTAATTACAAGGAAACATTCAGAAATGAGAACAATTCCTGTTTTAAAATATATGTACATTGTGACATTATTTTAATAGTAAAAGTAGATTCAATTATTTAGGTTTGCAATTTTTAATGTGTATGTATAACAGTTTATTTCCAAATTGGGAAACATTTAGGGCATGGTTCAATTATGGTACATGAATATAATGCAGCCATAAGAATCATGTTTTAAGTTGTTTAATAGGAATGTTCAAACATACAAATTATGGACCCAGACAGAATATCATATGAGCTAAATACAATAGTATGCAAAATATAATGTCCTATAAGCTAAACTTGCCAAAAAATATTAAATGAATTTTGTACATCTAGTATGAGTCAGGTGATGTGATAAAAATAAGTATATAGCATCAAGCAAGGCATCCATGATTCATGAAACATTAAACAAAATGGGACATCACTATGAAATTAAATCTGTCTTCTGGGTTTGGGAATTTCTGTTCAAATGTGATTAAGATCATTTTCTAGTTTGTAGACTCTCCAGGTCCTTCCTTTTAATTCTTTTCTGCTTTTTGTATGAGAATTCATAGATCTCTAGTTTGTTTAAATTGAGAACAGGGATTTAAAAACAAAAGTGCAGACAATTCAAACCTAGCAATTCCATCATCATTATATTTTCTTTGCCTCTGTGGTTAGTACTGTCTAATAACATCAGCTTCTCTTAGGAATTTATCTTTGTGTTTTAGTCTGGCCTGGCATTGTAGATAGTATTAGTTTGCAAAGCCAAAAACATACTTCTGCAGGGCCTTTTGATTTATCCCTACAAACAAACCTACATTTAGGCTTTTAGAATATAATTCTTAGAATTTGTATAGCGTTATTTCATTTTATGAAACAAAGTTCCTATAAAATATTTTAAAGATTTTGCTGAAAATGGATCTTTACTCAGAAATAATCTTTACCAATAAAGCTATGAATTTTATTTATTTGAGAACTTTATAGTGCGAAATAAAAAGTTTTATGAATTGAGCTTCTTGTAATTGTCTGTGTCAGGCCATTTACGTTTTTGTTCTCCCAGTAGCTGTAATGTAATATCCTTCAACATATGCATTATAGTGTCATGATTTCTTAATGATGCAAAACTAATTCATGTTACAGAAAAAAACTCTTCTTTTTAAGGCCTCAGAAGCATATCAAATTCATCCCATATGCCATTTGCAGTAATTTCTCAATGTCGTTTTGTGACATGCATTCACAGAAGGGTAATGAGAGTTTAAAATGTGAAGTAAAATTTTCTGATTTGATTGTATTGAGCTCTTGACAATATTTGGTATATCTGACCTTATTTATTAAAAATGATTACTTAAACTTCTTGTATAGTCACATTTAAAACAATAGTATTATTGCATTTGAGACTAAAATCCCATGCTGTAGTATACTTAAGATATTAAAACCAAAGTCACATTGTTTTTCTTCTACATTTTCACTCACACATGGTATCCATTATGCATTGATCTTGTCCAGCAACACTAACTTTCTTTAACTGATTGTTCCGCTATCTGAAGAGTCGTATTAAAATTTAATCAGTACACTAAAAATAAGCAGCAGATGCCATAGTACATTCTGGTAACCCATAAAAGAAAATAAAGCTTAATATAGGCTTGTGATGTTAAAAGGTTAGTATATATCTTGTGGATAATATATATATATATATATATATATATATATATATATATCAGGGATTTAAAACATACATATGTATGTTTTAAATATATATAAATATATTAAATTATATATTATCCATGATATATTAAATTATATGTTATACATACTAACTATATATATGATACATATGTAGGTGATGTGTTTTTTTCCATTTGCAGAATATTTATTGTTTTCCTGTTAGAGCTTAATTATCACTAAAGATAGCCCAAGAGCTTATCTGTGCCCCCCATTTATTTTCAAAAAGCCTTTCTGGACAATGACTAAGGGACACAACTCTTGAGCTATCTCATATATGGTTTTCTTTCCATTCACCTTAAGAAGCGAATCCTACACAAGTGCGTTACCTTCCTTGTAGCCTCCTCATTTTTGTCTCTGTATACTTTAAAGTTAACTTTTGTGTTACTGTTTTTGTTTTTCTTCTTAAAACATTCTAGGTTTAAAAAAAGCACAAACATATTCTTGCTATTGGTTCTGTCTTCTCTTTTTGTTTTAACAACTTTTCAGCTCAAAAGCATTGGTTTTGCAATGCCACTGATGGATAAGTGCATTAGGAAATAATAGTCTTTAATGTTCTTAGAGGTAATATGCACATCAGTGGATGAGACTTGAAACAGGCACTTTAGGAAAAGATGTCAAAAAGGACAATTAACATACAAGGTGTTCAATTTTGTTATTCATTAGGAAAATGCACAATGTAATACAACTTCTCCCTATCAGAATACTGTATTGAAAATGAAAAAAAAAAAGGTATTACCAAGTATCTTCAAGAATGTAGAGCTACTATAATTTTTCTCTGCTGCTCCTGTGAATGTAAACTGGTAAAACCACATTGGAAAACTATTCAAGAGAAATAAATATAGGTATGCATATGAGTCAGTAATTCCAGAAATATAATCAAGATAAATAGATACATAGGCTCAAAAAAGACATTTCTAAGAATGTACCAATACTGTTTGTAGAAAATTTAAATTTGAAAATACTCAAATGTCCATCAATAGTAGAATGAATAGATGAATGTGGAATAGACCTCTTATGGAATTAGGAATGAGAATGATTGATTGAATTACAGTTATAGGCAGCAATATCAATGAATCTCACAAAAGCAACAGTAGCAAAGAAAGCTTGATCTAAATAAAGATTATAAAGATTCCAGTTATATGAAACTCAAAAATATGGAAAACCAATCCATTATGTAATATATTACTGCAGTAATTACGCTTTTAGGCAGGTAGTGATTGAATGGTGGAGAAGACAAAAACTCAAGGGTACTAGTATTATTATTATTATTATTATTATTATTTTGCAGAACCAGGGATTGAACTCAGGTCCTTGTCCTTGCTAGCAAGTGCTTATTCTACTGAGCCATCTCCCTGACCCCAGGGGTGCTAGTATTTTTGTTTTCTTTGTCTTGATCTGGGTGGTGGTTACATGAATGTTTTCACTTTATGAAAATCCATCAGTATACATTTAGGATTTGTAAATGTTTTGGTATGTATTCTACACTTCAAACATTACATAAAAGCACACTACTGATGCATAAAAAATTTCTACACAACTTAGCTTCACCTGACAAATGTGTGTTACTTTATATGATTTTTGAGAGTCAGCAAACTTGGATCAAACTTGGAACAACTTTGCTGGATGGCTTTGGTACAAGATCTCTCAGCAGATTGCTATCAAGATGTTGCCTGTGACTGCAGGTGTTGAAAGATTTGAAAGGGGCTGAAGAATATGTTTTCAAAATGGCTAATTCATTTCTGCAGAGGCAGGCCTCAGTGCATTACTAAACACTGAACATAAAATAAATCTAAAAATCAAACCCTGAGATAACATTTTATATCAGAAGTTCCATGACTTATGATGGTGTTACATTCCCAGTAAGCAATAAATTGGGAATATCTTAAATGGAAAATTCATTTATTACATAGAACCTGGTGATTGTTCTAGTTTGGCAACATAACATGCTGAATATAATTTTTTTCCTTTTGTGATGTTTGGCTGACTGTGAGCTATAGGTCTGAGCCACTGCCAAGATTTGTCAGAAAATATTGGACCAACCTCAGAGATCCAAATTGAAAATTTCACCTGTGGCTTCTACAGAATGTGTGTTGCTTTCACATCATTGTAAAGTAAGAAAGTGATAAATTGAACCATTGTAAGTCAGAGGCTATGTGTACATAATACTATGTTTTTACATATGTGTATATAAATTAGGAATACAATTTTATAGATCTATGTCTTCCTCTTTACATACAGTTTTGAGGTATAATTGAAATATAATTGGCACATATGTACATACTTGCAGTGCAAAATTGGGTACATTTGTACATACAGTATATGTACACACATGAAACTGTCATCAAGGTCACACAATAAACAAGCTGTAAACCAAAATGTTTTCTCCCCTTCCTTTGCAAACCTTCCTCTCATCCTTTTTAATGGTTGTAAAGCTTCATTTGCATATATGAAGTATCTTTAAAATCTGTATATTTGCTCATAGAGAACTCAGTTTCATTTTGGTTTAAATTGCACAAGCCACATCTTCGCAGGCAAGAATATGATACTGTATATCATTGAGACAGGTTTCCTGGAGTCAAATCGTCACTATGTCACTTTACAAACTATAGGACCTTGGTAAATTATTTGAGCACTATGTACTGTAACAAGTTCCTTATCAGTGCCATGGGGTAATGATAGTACCATATTTAAGTCATATGTTTGGAAAGATTAGAGTATACGTAATGATCTGATAACAATGCACTGTCATTTTTGATTGCTATTCTGTGCTAAAAGCCTCAAGTCTGATGATTCTAAAGCTGTAAGTTGGTAGGGCCTTGCATCTACATAGCCTCCCAGAATTGACCTCTTCCTTGTTACCCTTAAATGTGCAATCTTACCTTCCTCTGAGCATCTTCCTGAAGATGAGGAGAGTTATGTATTTATTGCCAGTCTCTTTTAGTGTTGGAGACTTAGAATTCACAGACATTTCATATTCTGAGTTAACTAAAATAAGACTTTTTTTTAAATCTAAGACATTATAAATAAAGATGTCAAAGCACTAGTTGCATGTTTACAATAAAAATAGGGATTCTTTGATAGTAATGATTTGACAAGTATAGTGGATATCCCTGAGTACATATTCAATGTATGTTCAATGAATGATTCAAAGAATTAAGATATTTCCTTGTTTTCATTCATCTATGAAAGCTAAATCATTGATCTCAAAAACATAGATTAAAATAGTTGTTGTCAGAACATGAGAAAGTTGTAAAAGAGGATAATTAACAGGTACATGGGGTGTAACTGGACAAGAGGATTAATTTCTAATGTTTGTGAGTGCAGTAGAATAAGGATTACTTGAGCGTGATTGTCAACATTAATTATTTCAAAATAACTAGTGGGATTTCGAATGTTCCCAAAATAAAGAAATAATATACATTTTTATTTCTGGTACTAGGGATAGAACTTAGGACCTTATGCTTGCTAGGCAGGTGCTTATGCCACTGAGCTATCTCCCCAGCCCTGAGCTATCTCTCTGGCCCAGTAATCTACATCTTATGTAATAGGTATGTCAATTTCCATGATGTGATCGCTACACATTATTATATGTATATTGTAGTGTCACACTGTGCCCCACATATGAAATTACTATATGCCAATTGAAAATAACATGTTTTTTAAAAGATTTTTTTCTGTCCTCAGGTTTATTCCCACTGCCTTAAACCTGTATAAAAGGGGCTTATTTTTACAATTTTCTCCAAACTAAAAACAATTTGTCTCCAACAGTTTGGGATGCTATATACCTGAGACTAGGTAATTTATTAACAATAGAAATTTTATTGCTCACAGTTCTGGAGGCTGGAAAGCCTAAGATTGAGATACCAGCAGACCTGATGTCTGTCAGAATTCATTTGTACTTCACAGATTATGACTTTTTGCTCCTTCCTCACATGATGAAAGGAGCTGGTGAGCTCCCTCAAATCTCTTTTTTAAGGATTCTAACCCCATTTATGAGGGTGGTGTCATCATAATGTATTCATATCCCCAAGGCACTGCATGTTATGTTTCACCAAATGAATTTTGTGGAAAACCATATTCAAACTATAGCATAACCCAAATAATATATATTTAAGCCAGTAGTGAGAATGACTTCAATACCACTATATACAGCAATATGGAGGAATCTCTGTTTAAACAAAATGTTCAGTGACAGAAGTTAGATCAAAAAAATACACTATAATTTCATTTATGTGACAAATAAACATATAGAACTCATCTATTGAATAAGAAATCTGTCTACTATTGCCTGCCACTCTTTTCCAAATCCTACTTATTCTGAGTACTGTGCTTTCTGCAACTGCTCTAACTCCAAATGCTAACACTTTTATGGTGTCCAAGGCTTTTTATTCTTTGGAACTTATAGTCCAGTGAAGTTGCCTAGATGGCTGTCTACATGGGACAAATTGTATGGGGACTCAATAAAACTTCTGGCTGGGATGTCATCAGCAAGGTATCTGTACAGGGCAGACCCTCAGCATGCAGTGCCAAGAAGGATGCTGTCCATAGGTTTGGTCTTATGGTCTCCTAAGAGAGTCTTGAGCATTCACAAAATGCCCTTCACTTTATTTGTCCACCCATCTGTCCATTCATCTCTCCCACATCTCAAGAATGGCTCTTCATTTTGAATGTATTTGGTACATTTAGCTCTGGGACTTGCATTCTAGGCTCCACTGACATTTATCCTCCCTTTAACTCTTAAGAACCTCTTTCTAGCTTGGAAGAGGGAATGTTGGTGGTTGGAATTGGAAGTGGGAAGCCCTGTTCTCATTATTTACTTCAATCATCTTGTCTTTGCAAGATAAGACCTCTTGTTTTCCCCCAAGTAATTTATAAAGCTGAAAAGCTGTTTTGTTACTTTTTCCCACTCAAGCTCATCTTTCATTTGTAGCAATGAACATAAAATGGCATAATTATTTGTTTGTTGGGTTAATAGTAGGTGAAGTGTAAAGAAAGAAGAAACAGTGAACTCTTAGGAAAACACAAAATTAATATCTGAAAATGTCACTGAATAAGATAATGAAGGTGTTGATGTAATTATGAAGTTTGGAGAGGAGCTAGTGTATAAGTGTGGTATTTCAGGTAGTGGAAAGATACACAAGGGCAGACTTTTATATTTGAAATTGTGAAATTAAGAGGAAAGGTCAGGGGCTAGAGAGATGGCTCAGTAGAATAAGCATTTCCCTGGCAAGCACAAGGGCTGGAGTTCAATCCCCAGCTCTGCCAAAAAGAAAAAGAGAAAAGGTCAAAGTTATTTTTATTGGGATGGAAGTGACAGCTGAAATGTTACTGTGGATCAATTAAACTTTCTATAAGGCTATACAGTTGACTGTATCTAGTGACATGTAGGGCACATAGGTAATTTGAAGTAGATTTTGGTTTTTGGCAGAACCAGGGATTGAACTCAGGCTCTTGTGCTTGCCAGGCAAGCGCTTATCCCACTGAGCTATCTCCCTGGCCCAGTTTGAAGTAGATTCTAATGAATTCTTCTTCACTGAGGTGCTTCTATAATTTTAGTCCAATTAAAATAATTATATCCATTTTATCATATTATTGAAATTAAAGATCCACCTTGTCATAGAATTAATCTCTCATTTAAAGTTTTTCACTTCTTTTTTTTAAGCTATGTCCATTTAATTCAGATCACAAAACTTGAATTGCACACCTAACTTATAACCTTCTTATATTATTTAACTGCAAATAAAGTTTCTTTATTGGGCATCAGTGCAACTAATTTGGAATTATCTAAATAAACTTCTAATACCATAGAACATAAAAGTCTTTTAGAATTTTGGGTAAGTTTTTAGAAATCTTGTAGACATCTTTAGTTGGAAAGTCTTCATGCTTTAATAAAACTTATGCTGAACTTCCTTTTGTTTCTTTGAGTTTCTGATAGATGACAATATATAATTCATTTTGATATGTACACCAGTGATTGACAAATAACAAGTTGCTGCCTGTTTCTTTACAGCCATGAACCCAGAATGGTTAAATGGTTAAGCAGTTAAAAGGATAATATTGCATGACATATGAATATTTCATAAGATGCAAATTTGTGCCCTTAAAGTTTTCTACAACATAATCACACATGAATTCATTTGTATGACTGTTGTTATGCTATATAATAATAGAATCACACTGCTATGACAGAACCTTTAAAGCCTAAAATATTTACCTCTACCCTTTACCAAAAATGTCTTGGCACCCTTGGTGTATAATAATTACCATGTCATAAAAAACCCAAATTATTAAAGAAAAGTATCAAAGGAAGGGCTTGTTTTATACATATTATGTAAATAATTTCCTGTCTTACTATTTTCTCCTTGGTATGCACCACTACTTATTCCTGTTTAACTTATTACATATTTTGCTTCTTAAAAAAATAAGCACATACATTATTATATTTTTCCCTTTGGGCTGTAGTTCTCATGTGATCATGGATTTTTGTCCATGTGTCTGCTCACAATGTATATTTGGGTATGCAACACTGTACCTGTTGAGTTGAAAAGATGTCTATGATGATTTTGCTGTGTATTACTGTATTCAAATCTGAGGATGCCAGAAAAACAAAGTGAAATAAAGAATTCATTTGTATAACTGGCTTACCTTTGTGTCACAGATTCTATGAAATAAGTATCTAAAAATTCAGAAGTATCTGTTGAAATTTAGGTGTTGCTGCCTAGGGAAAGCTGCATGTATAAATATTCACATATTATATACTGATTTAAAATATCTAATGTAGGTGCTGGGAAGATAGCTCAGTAAAATAAGTGCTTGCCTAGCAAGCACAAGATCCTGAGTTCAATCCCTTGTACCACCAAAAAAAAAAAATAATAATTAAAATAAATAAATAAATAAAATATCTAATGTTATCAATTTTAATGCTAAAATTTAACTTTATAGATTTTTATATTGATATGTAGTACTTACATATTACATCATAGATATTTGCATATACTCATAGCTGAGGATGTATATTCATTATTGTGTTTCTGCATTTGACATAATGGATCTGGGGAAGTGAATGGCATATAAGAAGTACCTAGCACCGGGGATATAGCTCAGTGCCTTAAGCACCTGTGTGGGCAAGGAAAAAGTCTTGAGTTTGATCCCCAATATAAAAAAAAATTAGAGTAATTGGAAAATTAATCAAGTTCTTACAGTTGTTTTGTGGGCACTAGCATATTCCTTAATAGGTTTCAACTGCATTTTCAACAGAAATCCAAATATTTTCCCATCCAGTGATGTCTGGTATGATAGGACCATTTGCATCATGCGTGAATTTCTCTCTTGCTTGCTTTTCTAAAATCATATTAAACTTCTTTAAATTGTTAACAGTTTAAATTATTTTATAGTTTAAAAAATAGTGTAACTCCCCTGTAAAATGTAAGCTCTATTACCTTAAGGGTCACATCTGTCTTATTTGCCATTAATTCTCCATTATTTGGCAAAATTACAGATATGTAATAAGCATAAGGAAATACTTGCTGAATATTACATATGAGAGTAAAAGAACATAGGATTAGTGTCAGAAACTCTAGGGTAAGATCCTAGAATGTTTCAGAACCTTGATCTGTAGGCCAGTTACACAGATGTGTTTGTGAAAACCATTAGATTTTAATATTAGCACTCTTGATGGAAATATGTTGAAAAGTTACATACAACAGCCTTGAGATGGCCTTCCTTACTAGCTGTGTGAATATGAGGAAGTTGTGGGACAGCAAGATAGCTTAGCGGACTAAGTGCCTGCTTAGGCAAGCACAGGGACCAGGTGCCATCCCTGGCACCACATGCTGCACTGAGTTGCCCAGGAAGACCAGGTGTGGTGGTGCATGCCTGTAATTCCAGCACTTGGGAGGCAGAAATAGGAAGATCACTATGAGTCTGAGCTGCGTAGTGAGACCCTGTACCAAAGACATAAAAACATGTGGAAGTTGTTTTTGCTGAAATTTAATTTTACTGGTTTTGAATCATTATCATCGCACCTACTTCATACAAAAATTGTGAGCATGTATGGTGCAAATGAAACTGCCTTATTGTAGTAGATGTGAAAAAGGGGCTGGGGATTTGGCTCAGTGGTAGAATGCTTGCCTAGCAAGCTGGAAGCCCTGGGTT
>NDGM011229370.1:3138-17377 GCA_002564305.1 Octomys mimax | reverse complement strand
CTGAGCTGAGTCTGGAGGGGACAAGGTGGAGTAGGGGGGAGATAGCGCTCCCACACACTCACTGGGCCTGGGTTAGGAATGTATCTGGGGGTTCCCGGAACTCGGCAAGTGGGGTGGGGGAGGTGCTGCGGAGTGGTGTTGGACATCCCAAGGGGGTGGAAGAGGGTCTCACCCACGCTGCGCCTGGGCTTGGACCAGTAGATCCCGCCAGCACAGGGTAGCTGGAAGCTCTCCCACACACTCATTGGGCCTGGGCTAGGACTAGGTCTAAGGGTTCCCAGAATGTGGCCTCTTGTTTCTGCCATGTATTAAAAGTGGTTGTTTTTTGCAATTAGTACAGAAGAGAACAAGCCTCTTTACTGAGGTTACACCTGCTCTAGGCCACCCAGACTCTAAGAAGAAATCTGCCTATATTCTACATTGACCATAAGCTACAATTTACTCTGGAAAGAATTGGGAACACACAGGTAAGGTGATCCCTGTGACAAGTGGTTATAGAAAGCCTGCATGCACTAAAAAATCTTGATGGCATATTAGCAATTTCAACAGGAGGGTAATTCTATAAGACTTGATTAAAAATTGTATTTCATTAGCTAAGAACTAAGGATAAGTATACATTGTTTGTTACAGTTCATATTCAATGTACAAATAACTTGTAGAAATAAAGAGGAATTGAAATTGACAAGAATTAAAACTTCACTGTATAATTTTCTCTTCACCAAAAATTGAATAACAATTCTTTCTAACGAAATACAGATCTGCAAAATTTTACCTTGAGAATAATTAGTATCATCAAAATAATGCCCATAAAACAAATTTTAAGATAGCTAAATATATTGACCAAACATTTTCACTCAGATGCTACACAAGGTTAAAAATCAAAACTTTTTTCAGGGTAGCATGGAATATTGTATTGCCCCCAGTGGTGCTGATGGCAGCCAAATCAGCTGTAATAGACTTCAGAATAATATGCAGAGGAACATTAAGAAATTAAATTGGTGTGGTGTAATCGATGCAGAACATATTTTGATAAAAATTGGCTCATGTGTCATGTTTGCTTGTTTGTTTGTTGTATTTTAGAGAAGGGTCTACAGGGTGTTCAGGGTCTCACTACTAGATCAAACTTGTAGTGATCACCCTGTTTACAGCTTCCCAAGAGCTGAGATTACAGGCCTGTGTCACCACACCCAGTCTCAACTGACATCTCAGTGTGCCCTGGTGGCAGAGCCTGCATGGCAGGCCTGGGGATTGAACCCTTGGCCCCTGTGCCTGCTTGCAGGTACTTTAATCTGCTGAGCTATTTGGCCAGCCCTATGGTTTTGATTTAAACATTTGTCCTCATGAATATGGAGACAGAACATGAGCTTCAAGTATGAGAATGGTTGGGGAGAAAAGTGGAGGTGAAAGAGCTTTTCCCAAAAAAGAGATATCATTGCCTATTTATGTACAGAAAAGGTTGATTCAGAAAGGAGGGATTCCTGCATGCAGGAGAATGGAGAGAGAGAGAGAGGCAGCTTTATGTGGAAAGGCCAACATGGTGGCACTGGAGAGGAACCCAAGATGTCCTCTGGCTTGCATCTGGGATTTAAATTCCCTTTAGCTCCTAAGTCCTGTCAGTTCTCTCCTCCTGACATGTTCCCAGGCTGCTGCCCTTCTCTGGCCCTCTGAGGAAGCTCTCCAGGGCTCCCAGTCTTACCTCGCTTTCTGAGGGATGATCCATGTGGTCCTGCCCACCTTCTTCCTGAATTGCACACTCGTGGTTGCTGGACACCTCTGAAAGGATGTAACTCTGAGCATCTGTCGTGTCCCCCTGTGAGCCCTTCATCCTTCACCCCATTTCCAAGTATTAAATTTTGATTTTATTGGTTTAAAATAAAGCCTTCCAGAGCCTATCTCCTACTTAGACCCCCAAATTTGTCTCTCACTTTGCGATCCTGTAATCATGAGCCTCCCGTTGCTCCTCTGGACTCACTGCACAATCACTTCTGTCTTCACTGTTTTCAAATTCCTTTTTCCCCCAACACTCTTTCTCTCCACTTGCCCAGGCCAATTTCTGTTTGTCCTTCGTACTTTGGCTGGCAGTCATTACTCCTCTTTTTCATTAAATTAATGAAATTATGATTGAATGTGCAATAAGTGTTGATTATAGCAACCAGTCTGAAGGTTCAATTTTCTGTGGTCAAAACACATTTTCCAATTTGGAGCTTGAAAAATGTGTCACAGAATGGTAGATGATTAGTTTATACCAAGGTGTGAATGAGCCGGCACCTGCTGGGGTTGTCATCGCTCTTCAGAGGAGCTTATAAAGGAAGCACAGAGGTAGTGGAGGTGTGCTCACTCTAAGTTTCTGCAGAGCCCTAAAAACCAAGGACTAAGGAAGTCCTCTAGAGGGCTTGTCATTACCTTTCTAAGTCTGCCCATTAGCCACTTTTTGGGGGGGAATTGTGGTTGCCAGAGAGAATGGAGGCTGGCGTAATGAGCCGGGGATTGAACACAGGCCCTTGCGCTTGCCATAGAAGCACTTATTCTACTGAGCCATCTCCCAGGTCCCAGAGAGTAGCGTAATGTCCCTGAACATTTGGAACAGAGCTGGCTTGAGGGGGTAGATTGTGCGGCACCTTTTGGTAAGCACTGAATGGGAAACATCACACTGATTCACCGAGCCCTTCCGCTTGTACCCCAGCAACTGTAGAACAAGAGGTAAAAATTGTCCAGGACAGTGACAAAAAGACATACCGTAGCTTTGAGAAACAAAGGCAGACTAATCCCCAAGATCTTTTTTGTTAAGTGATGCTCCGTGCAAGTCTCTTTTCATTTCTTGGGAGGCAGAGAAAGCCTGAAGCTCCTGTTGTTTATAGGGTTAATAGAAATGCAAATGGGGAACCAGTTCTAGACGTAAATGAGAATTAGAGGAGTTGGGAGAAGTGATTCAAGGTGGGAGAGGTGGTCTCCTGGCCTGGGAAGCACCCATACTGCCACAACTCCCCACTTGCCACAAGAATAACAAGCGCAATAAGGCAAATTGTGAATATCACAGGGAGAAACATTCATGACATATTTGAAAGCCTTCACAGTATTGCCTTTAACCAAACAGTAACATTTTTTAAATAAAGGTTTTGAAGTGACCTATGTAATGATTATATTTGTTTGCAATTCTTTTTCATTTTCAAGGATTTTTGTTTTCGGGCTTTTCTTGCCTCTTAAGGGGTTACTTAAGGGGTTACTGCAGCTGTCGCTTTAAGAAATGTTTTTGTTGTTACTGCTCCATTTTAATCTTTCACTTTGTATTAGCAAAATCAAAACCAGCACAATTAGATACCTCCTGATTCTGATTTGTTTTAATACTAAGAGAATGTTTGCAAAGGCACCAGCGGTTGGGGAAATACTTCAAGCCCTGGTGCCGGCAACATTGTAGCTGTGGAGGCAAACATCAAAAGATAGCTTGAAAGAAAGACCAAAAACATCTAAACCAATAATTCTTTACATTTGTGTTTTCGTTTTATTGTAGTCTTCACAATGAAAGCAAGAGGATCATGTGGAGGGGAAAAGATGCTCGCAAGCTCATTTCAATTGTGCAATTTAAAATGAAATCAAAAGGGACCTTTCTCCTTGGCTCCTGCATTGACAAGCAAGTCATTTACGTATAACTAAAAAAAAAAAAAAAAAAAAAACCCAAAAAAACTAGTGACTAGAACACATGGGCAACTCTCAGGACCCCACTGTCTCGCTTTATTAGAATNNGATGAAAAAGAAATGCACAAGACCCAGAAAACAGGATTATAATTAAGCCCCCCTAATTGAAACACCCACTTCTTCTGTTTATATATTGGACATCCCGAGCGAGACTGAAATGCTAGGAACAAAGCCGAAGAGAGGTCTGTGAGGGATAGTAATTTGGCCACAGAGGGAGATAAACAAAATGAATAAAAAGGTCTTTGAAACATCACAGCGGTCACCATCAGCAAAAGGTAACTGCAGTCTTTCCCACGTGGCTGGTACTATCAAACTTAGGAAATAGTCAATAACTTGATTACTCATTCCTATTATTGGCACTATTATCATTTTTAAGATTCTTAGCAAAAACATTTTGGCACTTTCTGATATTACTTTGTTCTTATTTCATTTTAGACGTGGCGTTCAAAAGTAATTCTCCTGTGTTACTCAGTTGTAGAGCCTAGACATGGATTTTCTTTTTAACATGGAATTTGGGTGGCTGAGGTAGAGTAGCTTTTGCTCTTCCCATTCAGTGAGGTAGTGTTTCAGTTCATTCAGAGAGTAGATACCTGGTTTCCTGGAATTGGCTCTTATGTTCTTTTTATTAAAGAAAAAAGAATACCCACAAGGCATGCTGGGAGATGCTTGAATTCTGCTCTCTGGCTGCAGACTAGTAGGGTCACTTGGCGGGTTCATCGCCACCCATGCTTCTCCCTCTACCCTATCTCAGTTTATCTCTCTGCACCCTCACCTCTCAGGCTCATCAGACAACAGCGGCAGAGGCAAGGTATGGACTGACAGGTGTGGGGATAGAGCTCAGGGGACATGCATTTGCCCGACATGCACAAGGTCTGGGTTCAGTCCCCAGTAGCATGAAAGAAGAAAAAAAATTGTGACATGTAGACGGATTTTAGCAGAATAAAGTCTGCTAAAGGTCACCCTATCTAAGTCACTGAATTCACAGTGGACCACTCTTAGAAATTAAAATTAAAATTGTGCTACATCCACAGGGGACAGGCCCAAGCATTTCCTTGCTGGAGCTCTCCCGCCCCATTGTGTTAAGGCAGCAGAGCCTACAGAGGAGCCTGAATTTGCAGAGCTCTGGCAGGACCCTAACCTCCTCTTTCCTTCACTGTCAGCCTGGCTGGCGGCTGCCACCCAGCTAACGCCTGAGCAAGGCAGATGAAAACTTTCTTGGGGGAAGAAATATTTTTCCTGCTTCGTATTATTAAATCCAGAACCTTTTCTTTTGAGTTTTATTAAAAAACCAGAGTGAGCATTTCCTTTTCAAGGTTCCAGAATAGGCCAGTTTGAATGTCAAAACCTTTCTCTGCTTATCAAACATTTAGTCATGATAAATAAAAGAGCAGCTTTTATGTTCTTGGGCCGGCATACCTCAGTGACAGCAGAAACATCAAATGACAATAAAATAATCTTCCATTCCCCTGCAACAATGCCTCCAGAAGAGAGGATCAGATTGCAATCCCTACAGATACCCATGGGAGATCGGGACACGGAACACCAAGAGAAACCCAGGGCACCAAGCAGCCCAGCTGCTCCAATGACAGAAAGCACTGGCTAGAAAGTGGCCAGGCGTGGAATTCCCAAATGTTAAGTCACTGTGGCGCCTCTTCTCTCCTGTAGCTTTATGAATTTTGATATATCGTTCAAGGGAATTTTCTATCATTAATCCTAGCCTGACCATACGGTTTAGGGATGGGTGGTGGCAACATAGGAACTCAGGGGGAGTTTGAATCAATCATGCTATTAAAATGATGCCATGAAAATGCACATGTATCACCTTTCACAGTGTGTCTTGTGAAAACGATTATTGTCAAGGAAAGCGTTTGATTGCTAACCAAGGATAGCAAGACGTATAAAACCTAAGAGCCACAAAAATTATATAATGCTGGACTTGCACAGGCTTGGAAATTTAGAGACTTAAAAAACATAGTTTTTCTTTTAAAATGTCATGCCTTCTCAAGTATAGAATGAAATATAGAGCCAATCTGAAAACTCGGCATTAAATTATTATCTAGTCCTGTACTTTTGTGTCAGTGTTGAATAATCTCACTTATAAGTGCTAGCAAAACAAAACCTGCAGTTACTTACTAGAGCTTCTTATATTTCAAGTTCTGAGTGCTTCACACTTTGTGCATTTTGCTCAACAACTCCCTTGAGTAGACATTCTTATGCCCACTTTACAGATGAAGCTGACATTTTCTGGATTTGGGGCAGCTCAGCCAGCCTAAGTGATTGGAATCTAAACTTGGACACATCTCAGGTGTTCTGCCAAAATCCAGTTTCACTCACTTTGTAGCCAAGAGGTTCATCACAATGAGTCCCTGAGAAAACCTTGCCTTTTCTCCCCATTTGTCTTATTTGCTTAGCCACGAAGCACTCAAGCACCCACGCCAAGGAAACAGTGTCTAGGTCATTTCTTGGCAGCCGTAGCTTTTGGTTTACTGCTTCCTGCTATGCGCCCTTCAGCTTCTCCGGAGACGGCCAGAGGGTTCTGGCTCCCTCTCTTCTTTCCAGGGCACTGAGATGCTCTTGTAAGCTGTGATTGAATCTAGCAGCTCCATGGTGACCAGGAAAAACAAACGAGCCCAGAGCCCATACCAGCCCTGGGAGGACTTGCTGAACAGATTTTGCAGAGGGATGAGCTCGGTGAAGCTCCAGCATTCCATCTGGAAACTGGCACGGGCAGGCCCGCGAGCAGCAGGTCCTCTTGCCTTTCAAAAGCCCAAGTTCTGCAGCACCAGGCAAGGGTTCAATCACTCTGGATCCTTCTCAGAAACATGTGAGGCATTTCAGTAGTTATGTTGATGCTTATTTTACAGATGGAAAACCTCCCTGGCTCACAAAGAGAGGTTACCATGCACAAATCCCCACTTCAGGGTAGGTCAACCACAGAACAGAGTTGGGAGCGCACTCATTGCCCCAATCTGTCCAGCTTTGGAAGCATTTTACCGTTTCAGGAACCGAGGGTTAGGAGAGCACAAAAATAAGAAGGTCTGTTTAGTAGCTGCAGCAACGCAAGTCCTTATCCAACTGAATAAAGTAAGGTCTTAGATTAAAAGTATCAGTATATATTTTAATTGAATAAAGAGTAAGCCAGAGAGGCACATCTGCTCCAAACACACACTGCTTTGCAAGACCGGCTGAGCTTTCTAAAGAGAGAATGAATTAAGGAGAATAATCAAAATACTCAAGGGATAACTGAAGTCGAGACCAGACAATCCCTGTGGGTAGAGGACCCTCAGTTCATCAATTGATAAGTAAAGGCACAGCGATTTCTAAGGATCAATGAGGAATTCTGAAATACTGAGGGACACAATCTACAGTGCTGGCTTAACCTATGGAGCTAATTTTTGTAGTTAATGCTGTTTCCTTAATTTTCCAGAGGTCAGCTCCAGCTTGGAGAACCCACATATTCCTGAGCTCTGAATAGCTTCCCCCTGGCCCTGCGCAAGGTGAGCAGAGAGGCAAAATGATTCTGTGACACCTCCTAGGCGTAGAAAGAAAAGTGCTAAAAGGGCAACAACCCGAGTTGCAAATGCTAGGCTTTTTGAATCTTCACTGTCTGAAAACAAATTGAGCAATATCAAGTGAAAGATTAATACTTCTCCTTACCTGGGAATAAAATATTCATATTTACATATTTTTTGCAGATTGAACTCCACTTGTTTTCCTCTTCCTGCCAAGAAGTTAGAGAACCCAGAAGGCAAAAGGCTGGCTGCGCTTTGAGGGGGCGCTTAGCCAACACTTTCTGCTGCGTGCTGTGTTCAAAAGAGCGTCAGGACCGTGTCCCAAACAGTTGAACAGTTGCATATCTACAATAAGTAAAGAATGTAAGGAATAGAAAAGTGGAAAAATTAAAAGAAGAAAAGGCATTTTAAAATAAGCTCTGTCTTACTCCATTTACTGCTGTGCATTGCTAATGATGGTGTATGTCAATTTCTGACAAACCATTTCTTGGGCCGCCACCTTCTTTTTAGCTTCTATTGCTCTCAGGCCAAAAGCAAAGAGCTCATGGAATGAGAGACACCTGCTTTGCCAGTTTGGTGGGCTTTTCCTGAACTTGTGCTCTTTTAAATATCAAGTTCAAATCATAGTTTCTTTTGTAGAAATTCTTTCAAGCCACTTGTTCATGTTGTGAGTTTTTTTTTTTTTTTAAGATGAAATAATGTGATTCAGAAATTATTGCTGTACGTCATGGGCAAACGAGAGAAGTGGCTCATCAAGCTTTTGCACTGTCACGGCTGTCACAGATGCCTGTTTTGATGAGAGGGGTAGCAGACGCAGACCCTAAATCCTTTAAATATTGACTGATCTTCTTAAGTTTGACAGTTAGATGGGTGGGTATATTCATGTAAGTTCAGATATTTCTGTCCCACATCTCCGTGGTTAGTAGCCTGCTTACCATCACTGAACTATAGATGTCCTACCTCACGTTGAAGACCAGTCACCAAAGATAGTAACCACAGTGGTGACAGCAGTACTACATATACAAAATACCTATCATTTAATGAACACTTACTAAGTGCCCCACACTGACACAATTAGAAAATATTTTAACCTCATGATATCCCCAGGGGGTACTTTTATGACCTCATTGTATAGTTCTGACAGAGGCGATTCAGCCATTGAATGGTTTACCCAAAGTCACCACGAATTCAGTGTCAAAGCAGATTCAAAAAATATCCAATGTCCCAGAGACCAGGTTCTTCCGGAGCAAAGGAGATTGAACGAAGAGTGTGTCTTTTTATTCTCTGGGGTTTCCTTTGAAAAAGCCCAGTCTTTCTTGATGTATGTGTTAGGAATCCTGACCTTCTAGTCCATCAGATCTAGCTGCTGCTCCTGGTCTTCATTTACCAGAGATCAAACTTCTGTCTTCACCACTGAGGACATGCTGAGATGAGCACCAACGTATTTACCCTCGCTGTAAATGAACAGTATCTGGGCCAGCTTCTGTCGAGAACAGAGAAAACGGGGAGAGCAGAGGCTCCTGGGGACATGAAAGTCGGAGGAAGTGGGCCAGGCCAGGGAAGATGCGATCCTCTAAAGGCAGGCTTCCTCTTTCCCAGGTTCTCTCCAGACCATGTCAACAGAGCAGATATGTTGTAAGTTTTCTGCTCTTGTACGTCAGTTTTCTTCCCCCAGGTCATTTGGCTCTACAGAAACCACTGGTCAGGGTAGACTTTTGAGTCTCCTAGTTCCTTTATCAGGAAGACATCAGCCTGCTAGCGTCTGTGGCTCTGTGGTTTCTCCACCACACTTTCACCAGTTTTTCTTACCCTGTTTGTGCACCGGAAGGGTTCTTCTAATTTTAGATTCAAATTAATTTACATTTCCCAGAAGCCGGTATTTGTCTTACTCTTCCTATAAGCTATCTACACTGGAAAGACTAAGTCATGAAATTAAAGTTAAAAATGTCACTTTCATGTGTTGAATTTTAAATAGATACATAGATCATTTTTATCCACTACATATTTTTCTCCTTCAGTTTGTTTTTGCCTGTGTAACTCCAAATCTCTGGTTGTGACTGACAAAGACATGGTATTGTGCTTCTTCACATTCACTTCTCATTATTTTAAATTCAACAACTACTATGTGCCAGTAACTGGTAGACTCAGCAGGGCACAGAGAAAGTACAACTTCTGCGCTGTAGGATTTGCTGGAGGTGAATGTGGATAAACCTATATAACACAGGGCTGGGGAGATAGCTCAGTGGCATATGTACCTGCCTGAGAAACACAAAGTCCTGAATTCAATCCCTGGTGCCAAAAAGAAAATAAAGATTCTACACCATAGCATAAAGTTTGCTGAATCCCTGAGGACCAAGTGATCCATCCCTGTGAAGGAAGCAATTGCATTCCAGTGGGAAGGGAAGTGGACAGGCTCCCAGCATGGTTGTTGATCTTCCGAAGGTCTCCGAATCTCAAAGGGCCAGAGTTTTCTACACAGTGACCCAACCTTTTACCCTAGGAAATTCACCCCCGAGGAGGGTACCTGATGCAAGCTGGGCCTCAGTGTCGCATCTTCCATATTTTGGAACTTTGAGTCAGGCAGCCAGACTCAAAGTAGAACCCCATAGTGGGCGAGGTGGCTACTCAAGTATGTTGGCTCTCAGCGTAGAGTGAGGCCAGTATCTCGCTCTCTGACTTCTAGCAGTGGAGTCTTAGGAACTAGATTTAACCTCTTGGCCTTTAATGCTGTTCCTTTTGTTGTCTTTTTTTTTAATTTAGAGGGCAGGGAAAAATAATGTAAACATTTCATACATGTTTAGGAAGTACAGATAAAAGAGTTTGTTAAGAATATGACATGTTGTATATTATATGAATGTTTATCCTTAAAATCATTGTAACTATCTTTGTCATTATTAAAGAAATAGCTCATGAATGCTACTGCTTGGTCTCTGAAGCAACTACAAATGCTCTTTCCACCAGGGAATGGTTAATTCCATGTCTTTCTGAGTCCTTCAATATCCATCTCCAAGAAGAACAATTAAAAGAAAACCTAGATCTAGATCTAATAAGGCAGTAGCATATTAAAAATTCCCTCCCCATTCCCTGGTTTCCAATATGATTATTATTTTATTCCTTGTGGTCATTTTCAGGAAATTAAAAAAAATTAATTCAACTCTCCACATTTTGGCTGAATATGCATAAGTAATAATAAAACTTGTTAGATCTATAAACTTTGGGACATACATGGTAAAATAATATGACAAAACAAATAAAACTCCCAGACAGAAAGTAGAATATAGTTTCTGATTTATGCCATGTAATTATTATATATGGTATATATTATATTACATATGTATCCTTACAGATGTATTGGGTGAACACATTCTATGTAACCTTTGTAATTTCCAGTTTCTATACACTGCAATCCCACAGCATCATTATATTAATTATAGCATTCCATATTAATATTTACTAGTAAATAATTTTTGGAAAGGAAAGAGCCAAACTTTTAAGTTGACACAGGTATGACTGCTTTTGAATAGGTATGGAAAGGTGAAAAAAATTATATATTGATTTACATGTACATACACAAATACTCCAAAGAACTCGACAGATTAAATCAACCTGGTGGCGTTGTGGTGATTTTATATTGAAATAAATGGTCATTGTGCCTGTTTAGGATTTATACCTTAGAAAACACAGCTGTAGTAGTCTCATGTATCCCTATGGAAGCATATAGTGGAGTCAACCACTTTCTGTAATTTTCATGGTCGATTAATCACTAATTCCTCTATGAAGCTATACAGTTTGGCTTTATCATAAGGTTTTTATCCTTATTTGTTTATTTGCCTAATGATGTCTTCAGTCTTGATGAAACAACAAAAATAACAAAAGAATAATAATATCAAAGAAGACAAAGCATAGAAATGACATTTAATTAATACATAGTTCTTATTGGATAAATACTTCAGAAACATGTTCATTAAAAATTCTAGCTAAGTAACAAATAAAGAAGCAGGAGCAGCACTCCCAGGAGTAGTGGGCTCTTTCTTTTTCAGAGGAAAGAAATGTAAGGGATTTTAAGGGAGACTTACTGATAATTGTGTTTATAAGACCTACACAGCTGCCTCCAGGTCCTGCTAGATTTTGATGGTAAAATGTGCTTCCCAGGCCAGAGTGACCTCTGTTCCACGTTTTGTCTGCCAGAAACGCTGAGAGGCGACTGCTTATTCTGATTTTCCATGTACTGCTGCGTGGACCACAGCGAGTTGTTGCTTAATGCAGGGTGAGGCGGGAGACAGGTTAAGGATACAATACAGTGACAGAGATAAATTACTTATACTTCAAGTTTCCTTTTTTTCCATTCACTTTTTTGGCCCCATAAATATGTGGAGATCTTGTAGTAAAAATAGCTACCATTTGTCAAATGCTTACTGGGCCCCCAGCGTGAGGCTGGGTCTGTGGAACGCACTTGTGGAGTCAAGCTGATGAAAAGGGGATCAGGCCAGAAGAGGAACTTGGGCAGAGAACCACCCAGGGTGACTTTTCCCTTGGACCTGGGAGCGTTTGGCCTTAGGACCATCGGCTAGCGCTGTCCGGGTCCCTGGGTTGTTGTCTGCATTTCCAGCAAACTGTCTGGCTCTCTTACCCAGGAAACACCAGCCATGTCTGCCTTGGTGTAGCCCCAAGTCTCTGTAAGACGTCATGTATAGACCATGCCCTGAATAAAATACTAGTGGATTGTTTTTCTGAATTCCCATCAGAGAAGAGGAAGTTTGATGGGAATCTATGGACATGATGCCATATTTGACTTTAGATCGCACAAGTATTTTTACCTCTGCAACTTTCAAGTTTAACATTTTGCTTTCAAAGAAATGTAGACTGTTTGAAAAAGCATTTTTGACTCAAGTTTACCTAGTAATCAACTAATTGTATTCCACCTTCCACAAGTAATGTGTATCTATAAAATAAGACACATCCTTTTATAATGCATTTCAAATGAACGTTAGCATAACTTCAGCAAGTATGAAGAAGCGTGTTTTTACTAGAACATAAACTACTTTTACTTGGTAAGGATGTGGTTACCCAATGATATACAAATATCTTGTCTTAGACAATTACTTACTCATAAAGAAAATGTAAATGGAGATCTTTTCCTGCATGGGAAAAATATCTAGGTTTAAAATTACTTCAACCAAAGAAGTTTCTCTAGGCTCAAACCTTTCAGGTAGTAAGATGGTTCAATTTCTACAGGAAGCCCTAAGGTAGGTTTCCTTTTTCAAATGCATGCAGAGCTTCAAAGAACCAATTTTGATTGCTTGAGCTAATCAGCTGTGTTTTCTGTGTGTGACTATATCTTCGTGCTGGGAGAAAAAACTATGCCCCTCCCCCTAAAAAATTTTGCACTACATTCACATTTAAAATTCCTGAAGACTGTCAAGCAATTGTGATGAAAGTGTCCACATCCTTCACCTTGCCACAGCAGTGTGATAAGTGAGAAAGATGGAAACAGACGAGGGGCAACTTAGCTGCGCAGACTTTTCAGCACTCAGCGCCGTTAGGTGGTGTCTTCTATCTATCCATGAGCCGTCATGGGTAAAATTGAGCTGGTTCTTTTTAGCTTGATGGCCTGAACCCCACAGGGACACAAATGAGGTTGTAGAAGTCTGTTTTTCACACTCAGAGGCTGATTTTCATACATGAAAATCTCAATTCACAAAGACAAAAATATTGTCCAGTCATAGAGAGTGCGAACTCAGTTGAACATATCAAGTTCTAAGTTGATAGGAGCTAAAATAGTATTTTAGAACATAGACCTATTCATGGATTATAATTTATTTCCCAGTCTTACATTTAAAATGCAGGTTATCTGAATAACTCCATGAAAATCATTACCCTGGTTTTGTTACTTCCTTTCTACCACGTCTTCTCTTACTCCAGCAAACTGACTTCAGGAAAAGGTTAGATTTATGATATTACATCTCTTACAGTTATTAATTGATCATAGTCCAATGTGTGACCAGTACAGACCAATATGTAATCGGCTACTTGTTGGTTATCATTTATCTGTTCAGTACTCCTGGGGCTTTAACTATGAGTCACACTATCCTTGTGGCCTGTTGTAGTTGGATAGAATATGAAAAGTGCTCCCGTGTGCTCTAGGAGCTTCTCACCTACATACCTCTATCAATTGATGACAACTGTAAGAAATTAGAGGATATCAACATAACCTTGAAAATCAGAGGGCTCAAGGTTCCTAATTTTTGAAATGGTTATAGTGTTAGTTTCCACAAGAAAGGAAATTGCCATCTGCTTCATTACTGCCAGATTACTAAAGCCATTGAAAGCTTGGAATATTGTAGATGCTCCACAAATAATAATTGAACACATTTATGAATGAATGATCAACATCTAAAAATTATGTTGTTTCAACAAGATTAAAGTAGAAAAGAATTGTAAGATTCCATGAAAGTGTCTTCCCTAAAGATCAGTTACAAAATATTAGATTGAGGATACTAATTTCATTCTATTTCCCTACCCTGATTGATTAGTAATAACCCCTTTTTTGAGAAAAAAAATCTGTCATTCATCCAAGTGTATCATAATCAATTGACAATGACAGCTGTTGGGGGCATTCATGATCCACTTGACAAATATTTGCTATTCCTGGGATTGTACTTTCTCTCACTGGGTGTATACTATCTCTCACGACAGTTTCTCATCAGATTGAAAGAGAATGTCCTCTGTTAAGATATGTGCTGATTCTAAGATATATAGAGAAAAATTGACTATTTTTTGTTGTTGCTGTTGTTGAGATATCACCAGAACAACAACAAAAAATCTGTCTCTCTTTAGAAAAACCAAAACAAAAGGGGCCGGGGAGATGGCTCAGTGGAATAAGCACTTCCCTGGCCAGGGCAAGGGCTTGAGTTCAATCTCAGTTCTGCCAAAAGAAAGACAGAAAGAAGAAAAGAAGAAAAGAAGGAAAGAAGGAAAGAAGGAAAGAAGGAAAGAAAGAAAGAAGGAAAGAAAGAAAGAAAGAAAGAAAGAAA